>PISW01001638.1:0-293529 GCA_004023785.1 Mungos mungo | reverse complement strand
TATCCTTTTTTTAAGCAAGTTTTTTACATTTATTAGGATTACTTGATTATTATTATTATTATTATTTTAATGTTTATTTCTTTTTGGGAGAGAGAGAGAGCATGAGCAAGAGAGGGGCAGAGAGGAGACAGAGAATCTGAAGTAGGCTTCACACTGGCAGCACAAAGCCTGATGTGGGGCTCGAACCCATAAACTGTGAGATCATGACCTGAGCCAAAGTCGGATGCTCAACTAACTGAGCCACCAAGAGCCCCTGTCCTTACTTTTTTAAACTCTATTTTCAAAAATCTTTTATTTTCCCACTTGTTTTGTGTTTTAGCTATCTTTTTTTTTTTTGCCTGGTTTTTAAAATTCCATCTTCCCCTTCTACCGTTTTAGAAGTTAGACATACATATTTATTCTTTTGTTAGCCTCAAAATATTACTGTCCAAGCTCTACGTGAAGCTATTTGATATATAAAAATTATTTTTATTGTTTGTTTATTTTTGAGAGAGACAGACAGAGTGCGAGTAGGAGAAGGGCAGAGAGAGAGGGAGACACAGAATGTGAAGCAGGCTCCAGGCTCTGAGCTGTCAACATAGAGCCTCATGTGGGTCTCTAACTCACGAACAGGGAGATCATGACCTGAACCAAAATCAGGAGTCAGACGCTTAAGCTGCTGAGCCATCCAGGCACCCCTCCATGGTACATTTATACGACACTTTATCCATTTGTCCAGTGATGGACATGTGGATTGTTTACACCTTTTGTAAACATAATGTTGCTATGAACATTAATGTACAGTTTTCTATATAGACATATATTTTCATTTCTCTTGGATATATACCAAGAAATGGAATACTTGGGCATATGGTAGTTTTATGTTAAACTTTTTGAGAAACTGTCAAACTCTTCTATACAGTGGTTGTGCATTCTACATTCCCATCAGCAATGCACAGGAGTTCCTATTTCTTCACCTCCTCATCAATACTTCTTATTTTCCCTTAAAAAATTGTTGGGGGGCACCTGGGTGGCTCAGACAGTTAAGCATCCAACTTTGGCTCAGGTCATGATTTCATGATTTGTGGGTTTGAGCCCCGTGTCGGGCTCTATGCTGACAGCTTCGAGCCTGGAGCCTGCTTCATTCAGATTCTGTGTCTCTGTCTTTCTCTGTCCCTACCCTGCTCATTGCTCTCTATCTCTCAAAAACAAATAAATGTTAAAAAAATTTTGTTGGGGTGCCTGGCTCATTTAGTTAGGTGTCTGACTCCTTATCTCAGCTCAGGTCTTGATCTCAGGGTCATGAGTTCAAGCCCCACATTGACTCTATATTGTACATGGAGCCTACTTAATAAAAATAAAATTAAAAAAATTCTAGCCATCCCAGCAAATGTGAAGTGATACCTACTTCATTGTGGTTTTGGTTTGCACTTCTTTAATGACAAATGAATTTGAACATCTCTTCATCTGCTTGTTTTCCATTTATATATCTTTGGAGAAACATCTACCTAAGCCCACTGCCCATTTTTTAATTGGGTTGTATTTTTTGTTGTTGTTGAGTTGTAAGAGTCCTTTATTCTCGATACCAAACCTTTATCAGAAGTACAATTGCAAGTATTTTTCCCATTCCAAGTTGTCTTTTCATTTTCTTGATAATGTCTTTTGATGGACAAAGATTTTAATTTGTATGTATCCAGTTTATTGTTTTTCATTTGTTGCTCATGCTTTTGATGTCAAATCTAAGAATCCATTCCCACATCTAAAATAATAAAGATTTACTCCTGTAAATCCTGTAAATCCTTTCTAATGATAGTTTTATAATTTTTGTGCTTGGGTCTTTTATCCATTATGAGCTAATTTCCAAATATGGAATGAAGCAGGATTCCAACTTCATGTTTTTTACATATCCAGTTGGCCCACCACCATTTGTTAGAGAGCTTATTCTTTACCCCATTGAATGGTTTTGGTACACTCGTGAAAAATCAGTTGGCCATAAATGGTTGGGTTTATTTCTCAAGCCACAGTTTCATTCCATTGGTCTATATGTTTGTCCTTGTGCGAGTGCCAACGTTTTGATTTTTACAGCGTTGGAGTGAGTTTTGAAATCTGTGTGAGTTCTTGAGCCCCGTTTATCTTTGTCAATATTGTTTTGGCTCTTGAGGGCCCCTTGCAATTCTATATGAATATGATGATTGGCTCTTCCATTTACACACACACACACACGCACACAGCCATTGAGATTTTGATATGGATTGCATTAAATTTGCAGATCACTTTGGGGAGTAGTGCCATCTTAAGAATATTAAGTCTTCTAGGGTGCCTGGGTGGCTCCGTCGGTTAAGCGTCCAACTTCGGCTCAGATCATATCTCACAGCCCGTGAGTTTGAGCCCCGCATTAGGCTTTGTGCTGACTACTTGGAGCCTGAAGCCTGCTTCAAATTCTGTGTCTTCTTCTCTCTCTGCCCCTCCCCTGCTCATACTCTGTCTCTCTCTCTCAAAAATAAATAAACATTAAAAATATATATTGTCTTCTAATCTATGAACATGAAGTATTTTTTTCATGTAACTACGTTTTCTTTAATTTCTTTCATCAGTGTTTGGTTGTTTCTACTATCCATGTCTTTTACTCCCTTTAAATTCATTCCTAGGTGGTTTTTTTTTTTTAATGTGTTTTTTTTCAATGCTACTATACATGGATTCTTATATAGTAAGAATTGGTGTGCATCTAAACATAACTCATTTTCATACGTTGCTCTTTTGCCCTGCAACATTGCTGAATTTATTAGTTCTATTAGTCCTTTCATGTATATGTGGATTCTTTGGGATTTTCTACATGTAGAATTATGCAAATGTGCAAATAGAAGCAGTTATACTTCTTTTTCCAAATTGGGTGCCTTTTGTTTCTTTTTCTTGTGTAATCGCTCTGGCTAAGACTTCTCATAAAGATTGAATAGAAGCACAAAAGTAATCATCCTTGGGGCACCTGGATGGCTCAGTTGGTTGAGTGTCCAACTTAGGCTCTGGTATGATCTCATGGTTCGTGGATTTGAGCCCCACATCAGGCTCTCTGCTGTCAGTACAGAACCCGCTTCAGATTCTCTGCCTTCCCCTCTCTCTGCCCCTCCCCTGTTCTCTCTCTCTCTCTCTCTCTCTCTCTCAAAAATAAATAAAACTTTTAAAAAATGGTAGGCATCCTTGTGTTATTCCTAATCTCAATGAGCATCTTTCAGTCTTTCATCATTAAATATGATAAGTTCTGGGTTTTTATAAATACCCTCTATCATGTTAATGAAATTACTTCTAGTTTGCTGAATGTTATTATCATGAAAAGGTCTTGAATTTTTTTCTAATACTTTCTCTGAGTCTATGGAGATGATCACGTGTTTCTCTAATTTTCCATTCAGCAGAAGTTTATTACCTACTAGGTACCATATGAGATGAACTAGGGATAAATGAAATATACTCTTTCCTATTAAGGTAGTATCACTGGGGAGAGAGACATGGAAAAAAATAATTCCAAAAGTAAAGTGATTGATACTATAACAAGGGAAACGAAGTACTCTGGAAGATTAGAAATTTTAATTCAACTTGGGACTTCACAGTGGTGCTGTTACTTTATTGAGTTTTAAGAGTTAAATAGAGGTTCACCAGCCAAGACAAGGTTCGAAAGGGGAATTTCAGTCAGAGGGAACAGTCGGAAGAAAGGTAGGAGAGCATGAAGCTGTGTTGGGAATGGCAGATTGTTGTTTGATGATAAGATTTGACAGGGAGTTTTAGGAAGGGAAGCGGCGGGTAAGGTTGAATGAGGTTAGAATGGCCTTGTATCCCATGCTTGGGCTTGCAGACTGGTATGACAGATACACAGCTAGACAGTCACTTGCTCATATGTGCACTATAGTCATACAGATTAGAATGAGGAGAGACTTAAATCAGGACTTAAAGACATATATCAAGCATATAGTATAATTAATGTTATTGGTTTAACTTTTTTCTTTTCCCGTCAATCCTCTCTCCCTCTTGTTTCCTAGTTAGTGCCTTCTTGCGTTAGGCTCTGTTACAATACCATTTCCAGAGTGCAACAGATGATAGGAAAAAAAATTCAAAGAACATTATGCTACAACCATCAGAATTGGAATTCTGTTAAGTTTTATATAAATATGTATTGAAGTCATCAAAAAAAATTTTTAAGTGAAGCAGTTAAAGCGCCCTTTTGAAAACACAGAAATACTTGAGCTTAATTTCTGAGACTTTGTAGTGCTAGAAAATAAGTGATTAGCCGTAAAAGCAGCATGTTTATTTTCTGTTTGGGCTGGTATTCGGCCAGGACTAGAATGGATTTCCTGGTCATTTGGTTTGAGAGATGACTGCTTTACATGGTCATTGGTACCTGTAAAGCCAGACATAGGACTTTGTGCATCAATAAATGTCTTCATTGTTGAGTGATTTAATTTGAGTTAAATTATTTGAACAATTCAAGTCTTCTGTTTGTATGTCCTAATTACTATGCAACCATTACAGATAATCTCAACTAAGGTTTTAAATTATAAAGCAATGTACAATTATAAGTGCAATTTTGTTGCTACAGTTTGGAGCCACAGTTACCATTAGCGAGATAGAATTCAGTGGTCAGTGACCTCATAATCAATTATTGCTTTGTAGAATTTCTCTTCAATACTGTCATGAGATTAGTATTCCCTAAAAGCATTTCCTACTTTGCTTAATAATTTTTCCAGATTAGGTTCAAAGAGATACAAACTTCAGAATTCTTAAAGTTTCTTTTAAGCATGCATTCTAATTTAAAGTACTTTTGATCAGAAACTTGATGACATATTGATATTATGAAGCCTCTGGTATTATCTGGAAAGTAATTATTTCATAGAGAAGGAAAAGGATGAGTGATAAAGATGAAAAATAGTAACTTTTCACTGATGGAAGCACAGTCCAGCAATTCTCAAGTTTTTTGGTGCCAGGACCAAAATTATTAAAAATTTTTAGTCTCTAGAGAGGTTTTGTTTACATTATCTGTGTATATATCCCAGTGTTTATTGTATTAGAAACTAAAACTGGAAATTTTTTAAATACTTTAAATTCACTTAGAAATAACAAGAAACCCATTATATATAAACATAATATAGCCCAATTTTATGAAAAATAACTACTTTATGTGACAATGAGAATATTATTTTATAATTTTTTTTTGCAAAATCTCTTCACTGTCTAACTTGGTACATGGATTTTCATATCTTTGTGTTGAGTGTTTTGCAATATCAGGTACCTTTTTCAGGAAGCTTCTGGAGAGCTCTACTGTAACACAAAAGAGAGAATTGGTGTTCACTTTATGAAATCCCTGTAAGGGTCTCAAAACCAGCTCGAGAACCTCTGGTCAGTTTCAAGCAACCATGAGGTGTTAGTTTATTCTGGATTAAAAAGGATGTCTGGATATGATGTCAGTATTTTTTCTGACTCACATATTAAAGAAGTTTGTATAATCTCCCTTCCAGACTTCAGGGGACTTAACCAAAATACATTTGTCACTTTTAAAACGTTTCTGGACTCTCGGCTACTCTCAGCAGTGTCCCACGTCTTCTCTCAACGTTCAGGCTTTTTAATCTTATGGCACCTCTGTATCAACAACTGAGCGTGGAGAGTCGTGCATGAAGTCTTAAGTGCCTCCTCTTAGAAACGTCACACATGGTTCCTCTTTATGTTCGCTAGTAAGAGCCATGCCTGATGTCAGTGGTCCTGTCTAACTTCAGGAGATCGCGAAGCACAGTCCTCTCATGTGCCAGAGGGAAGGAGGGCTGAATGTATTGGTGAGCAGCACAAATATTTACCACTCTCTTTGAAATGATGTTTTTAAGGAACATTACTATAAATACCTTGAGCACAGAGACCTTTTTGTTCACCAGTGTGATGAGCACCTCAGACAGTATCTCTCTTCTAACCAAGAAATACCTGTTGAACAAATGAATAAGTGAGAGGAAGATATTAAACTTCCCAAATACAGTAAGGCAATAATATTTTCGGATTGGCTGTAGATATAAAAGAGTACACGTTGACTTTGTCTCTGATGAGAAACCATTTATTTTTCTTATATTTGGGAGTCTATTATGGTCGATCTTTGGTCCATTCGAATGGTTTAATAATAGCATGCCAAATTCTTCCTTTGCAATGGACTAAACTTTTAGTGGATAGTCAAAAAATATGAAGTAGCATTTTTAAAGTCTGTCATTTATAGAAATAGAAAATTGATCTATACATTATAATGTCTATGCTACCATTTACCATATGATTTCATTCTCCCATTATTTGTTTCTTCTCAAATATGAAATTTAGCTTAGTATAGCACATTTCATCCATTGAATCAACACAAATTTTTGAGAACTTTGGGAGGCAAACTGACCAAAAAAAATCTTTGCTGGTTTTTTCCCCCCAGAAAATAGGCAATAATTATAGCAAATATGGAAACTAAATATTTTTAGATGATAACTTCTTTAGGAAATATAGAGCAAAGTTAGGGGGATTGAGAGAGTTGAGTAGTGAGGAAACAGGTTACAACTGCACAGAGAGAAATCTGAGCAGCTATTATTAAAAAAAGATGCATCTGAGCAAAGACATCAAGGTGGTAAGGGAATTTCCATCCGATACCTGGAGGCCAGCCTGTACAAGGCAGAGGGAGTAGTCAGTGCAGAGACTTGAAGACAGAACACCTGGCTTGCCTGGAACATTCCATGTGGGTGGAATGGAGCCAGGGAATCAGAGAGATTAGATGAGTTGACCTCCAGCCTCTAAATTCCTATCTCTTAACAGTAGTCTTCTGTCCCTGTCCATCCCCTTGGCTCTGAGACAGTTTTTAAAAAATAGCCGCAGGGGCCACCTGGGTGGCTCAGTCAATAAGTGTCAACTCAAGTCCTGATCTCACGGTTCTGTGAGTTCAAGCCCCACATCGGGCTCTCCGCTCTCTCTGCCCCTCTCTCCCCCTTCTCAAAAATAAACATTAAAAAAATTAAGAAATAATAAAAACATATGCAATAGTTTTTTAAGAATCAAAGAATTCTGTTAACAGTTGTTTTTAAAAAATTAATAAATAATAGCCTCAGGGTGAAAAGGCATAACTCATAATTTAGTCTTTGTCCTGAGGCTTATCTCTTTGTGTAGGAGAGAATTCTTTTTTTCTTTTAATGTTTTTTAAATTTATTTTTGATACAGAGAGAGACAGAGCATGAGAGGGGGAGGGACAGAGAGAGAAGGAGACTCAGAATTGGAAGCAGGTTCCAGGCTCTGAGCTATCAGCACAGAGCCCGACACGGGGCTCAAACTCATGAACCATGAGATCGTGACCTGAGCCAAAGTTGGACGCTTAACTGACTTAGCCACCCAGGCGCCATGATAAACTTCATCTTCTTGATCCATTCATCCATTGATGGACATTTAGGCTCTTTCCATGATTTGGCTATTGTTGTAAGTACTGCTATGAACATTGGGGGAGATGTATTCTTATCTTTCTCTTATTGAAGCCTTGCTAATACTGGCGCCAGGGAGAATTTCTTAGATTTTCTACCATTTTTTTCTTTGGTACCGGTAACCAAATGTTTTCCTTTATGAACATTTTAAAATGTAATTAATCAAAAAAGAATACTTTGTTAAGCTATCTAACGTTTTTTATCAAATTATAATGTTAGATGCTTAAGTTCTTTTATTTCCAAGAGAAGGATTGAATAGAATGACAGAATGAATGATGACATCCTATAAAGTAATATACGTAGCCTTGATGATTCAGCAGGTTCAAATCAGGAAGGTCTCATTAGAGTTGTTTTTTCTGCCTCTCTGTGTTCAATCTCTATTGTAAGTTGGCCTCAGAAACTATTCTCAGTCTATCATCTTAAAAATGGAGACCACTATGAAAGGGTCTCATTTATTAATTACTTTTTCATCCAACTATCCATTTGTACCTATATCCAGGATATAAGGATGATTGACTCTGTCCCTCTCCTAAGAAGTATGGTGAAGATAGGTTTGTAATTAGCTGTAATTCAGTGTGATAACTGCCATAGAAGTAGGGCATGTAGGCTGCCATATGGGCACAGTGTTGACTCTACTTGTATGTATTCATTATCATTCAGTGTCCCTGAAAACTTGGTTTGGTACCACTCCCTTTGAATGGAAATGACTTAGCATTTTTGCCTGATAGGTGTGCTATAGAGTGAAATGATATGATTTCTTAATCATTCTGCAAGCTAAAAATTTTCCCCCAGGAAATCAAAGCCCTAATGCTAAATTTGCTATACTTATATTGCTTTATATAATGGAAATTGGTTCCTATTTACAGTTACTTCACTTTCCCAATTCAATTCACATTCCAATCCATCTTACCAAACTTCACTTAAAAGTCAATATACTGAAACAGTTCTTTTTTGTAGTGTTTATTTTAAGAGAGAGAGACAGAGAGAGAGACAGCATGGGGAGAGGCACAGGGAGAGGGGGAGAGATAGAATCCCAAGCAGGATTCTGTGTGCAGAGCCTGATGCAGGGCTCGATCTCATCAGCTTGGGATGATGACCTGAGCCGAAATCCAGAGTGAGATGCTTAACCAACTAAGCAATCCAAGCACTCCGAAACATTTCTTTTTCTTAAAAACATTGTTGGAGTACAGGATCATGCTTTGAGCTGATTAATTTTTTTTTGATACAGAAAATATTAATAACATTTATCTAGTTGTTTCTAGGCAGCACAAGACTGTTGAACTTTCGAAGAATCCAGTCTGAGATTTGCCAAGCTGCCAAAATATTTTAAGACAAATGAGAATATGTAAACATACATGTTATCAACTGTTTCATATTTGTGTTTTAGAGATGGTAAGTCTCCAGTGAGCCACAAGAGCCCAGCGGGATTAAAGACGTTAATTTCAAAACTAGATTCCTTCTCGTATTATCATATCTGGCTGGAGTTGGGTTTTTTCGGGATGTGAAACTACTAAGTCATAATTTCTCAAGAGGGATGTTTGTTACATTATTAAAAACAATGAATTACATTATGAAATAAATAACAAGAGGCAAAGCATAGACCAATGATGAAAGTTTGTCATAAACTAAGGATTGTGATTAATTTTGTGCATTTGAGTAGATTTGGAAGAAGGATAGAAAGAAGTAAAACAGGGAGGATGGATTATATTATAGAGTTTACAGTGGGTTTACTTTAGAAAGGAGGAGGAATAGGTTAGATTTGAGTTTACAGTGAAATTTGATTTCCCAACCAGCGAAGAAGACACATTTTTAAGAAAACAATGAATAGGAGCAACACAAAGTGTGCAGCTTACTTGGCACATAATATGGTCATTAGTACATGTTTTGGGAGATTGTTTAAATTCTCTTATTTTGAAAGAAGGTTTTGAATTAAAGCAGAGATTGGCACTTTACAACCTGCAGGGCAAATCTGGCCTGCTATCTGCCTTTGTAGATAAAGTTTTATTAGAACTCACTATGCTTGTTTTTTTGTATATTGTCTACGTCTGTTTCTGCACTACAGCTACAGAATCGAGTAGTTGGGAAAGTGACTGTACAGCCCACAAACCCTAAAATGTTTACTTGCTGGCTTTTACAGAGTAGGTTCCCAGCCCCTCTGCGAATTCCCCGTTTCAGCCCATATACAGTCTGTATATTTCTAATAATCCAATGAGCTTTGTAAGGTTAACACATTTGTTGTGTTGAACATTTTTGAGCCCCTGATATTCCCCAACTTTTTCATACTTACAGAAAAATGTGAAGAACATCTTATACCTTTAATGTATCTTCACTAAAGTTTTGCCATATTTGCTTCATCTGTTCTTCTCTCTCCATGTACATGTACACATATATGCATTTTCTTCTCCTGTTGTTGACTTATTTGAAAGCTACAGATACTGTGCTTCAGCATACAACTCTAAGAATCAGCATTCCTCTATATAACCTATTGTTTTAAACTTTAAAGACACATGTATGAACTCTTTGTGCATAAGGGCTATAAAACTGTCTTTATGTAGCACTTTGTTCATCTCTGTGTTCCCATTTATAAACTGTAGAAATTCTAAGTATTGTGCGTTAGCTATCTATTGCTTACTTGTGGTAGCATGAGTGACTAATGGCCCCCTAAAGATTTCCCCGAAATCTGTGACTATGTTACCTTACATGGAAAAGGGGACTTTGCAGATGTAATTAAGGGATTTAAAAATGTACTCTATATCGGGCTCAGTGTAATCACAGAGGTCCTTGTAAGAGGGAGGAAGGGAGTTAAAAAGCAGAGAAGGTGATAATCAGTGAGAGAAATGTGGCAACGCCTAACTGCTCTCATTGAAGATGGCAAGGCTAAGAATTTTCACACCCTGTTTCAAAGCCATCACCTCCTGGCTTTTTTCTTTTTCTTAAACAATCCTTCCCTCAATTTCTCTCGAAGACATTCGGTGGCACCTTCAGTGCTTTGCTTGGAAATCTCCTTAGCTGGACCATCCAGTTCATTTGGCTCATGTTCTACTTTCTGAATAACTGCAAGTGACAGGTTTGCGGAACTCTCTGTTACTATAACACAGATCCCCCTGCCTCCAGTTTCTAATCAGATGTTCCTACCTTCCTTAAACCTCACAGGCAGCCTCCTCAAAGTCCAAAGTCTGCCGATTCCTGGCAATTTAGGTTTTTGTCACTGCTCTCCTTGAAGTCCTTATAGCTGCCTCCTCCTGCCCAGTTACAAAACTGCTGCCACATTTTAACTATTCATTATAATAGAACCCCACTCGTGACACCAAAATCTATATGATTTATCTCTGTTACTTCAAAATTAGGGTAATTAGGCTCTCAAAACAGCAAACACATTCCCTCACAGTTTCTGAGGATCAGGAGTCCAGCCGCACTTTAACTGGACGCTTCTGGTCTAGGCTCTATCATGAGGTGGTAGTCACACCGTCAGCCAAGGTGGCAGCCTCTCAAAGCTCCCTTCGAAGAGGCTCCCTTTCCAAACTCACTCCTGTGACATAGCAGGCCGCACGTCTCCTCGTTGGTTGGAGATATCAGTTCTTTGGCACAGAGACGACATGCAGCTGGCTTTCCTCAGCAGGGAAGCAGAGAGCAAGAGAGATGACCCAAGAGAGAAGAAACAGACTTTTTTGTGACCTAATCTCAGAAGGAACATCTCATCATTTTTGCCATATTCTAGTTGTTAGAAGTAAGTCAGTAGATCCAGTTCACACTTAAAGGAAGGGGATTACACAGGTCATGAATGCCAGGCAGGGAACATAGGGGCCCAGCCTCAGAGGCTGCTTAACACAAATAACAAGGCATGTGTGTCTCAGAATGTGCCACGAACACTTTCAGCATGAAAACCACTTAGGGAGAGCTTAATATTCTCTGTAAGATCAGCCCTCGTTCAGAATTTGGCCTCGTAACAGTTCTGAGAGTTTCTCTTAAAACTTGTAAAAGCTTGACTATCTGAATGAAACCTTTGGGGAGCCAGTCTAGAAAGTCAAATTTCTGGATAGGTTTGCTCCATTACAGACCAAATCTTAATTAACAGTTTGGTGTAAAATTCCTTCTATATTTGATCACATACTTCCTTACCTGCTTAAGTAAATTATTGATCGTAATATGAAATTTATTTCATAAAAATCATTGTATGTGCTGTCAAGAGAAAATGCTGGCCTACTCCATAAGATATAGAATTGTTGATCTCCTTCTTAAAGAACTCAAGGCTTGGGGCGCCTGAGTGGCTCAGTCCATTAAGCCTCCGACTTCGGCTCAGGTCAGATCTCACGTTCGTGGGTTCAAGCCCCACGTCGGGCTCTGTGCTGACAGCTAGCTCAGAGCCTGGAGCCTGCTTCCGGTTCTGTGTCTCCTTCTCTCTCTGCCCCTCCCCCTCTCATGCTCTGTCTCTGTATCAAAAATAAATAAAACATTAAAAATTTTAAAAAAAGAACTCAAGGCTTCCTGTCTGCCTTTATTTATTTATTTATTTAATGTTTATTTTTTATATTATTTATTTATTTTTTTGAGAGACAGAGCACCAGCAGGGGAGGAGCAGAGAGAGTAATACACAGAATGTGAAGCAGGCTCCAGGCTCTGAGCTCTTAGCACAGAGCTCAACGTGGCACTTGAACCCATGGACCTTGAGATCATGACCTGAGCTGAAGTCAGATGCTTAACTGACTGAGACACCCAGGCGCCCCTAATGTTTAGTTTTGAGAGAGAGAGAGAGAGAAAGAATGCATATGTGTGAATTGGGGCGGCACAGAGGGAACAGGAGACAAGGGGTCTGAAGCCAGCTCTACGCTAAGAGCAGTGGGCTCAAACTCACTAACTGTGAGATCGTGACCTGAGCTGAAGTTGGACCCTTAACTAACTGAGCCACCCAGGCGCCCTCCTGTCTTCCTTTTTATAATTTGTGTCTTCTTTGGTTTTATTTGTCACTTCGCAGCTATCAGGACTTGCCCATTGCCTGCCTATTTGCTGGATCTCATTGCTGTAGGTTGAAACCAAATAACTTAGATTGACTAAAACTGTGTGAAGGAAAAGAGACCTGTAGAGGGTTAAGTCTGCAGTCTGCAAGCCCCGCCTGCTGCTAGCTGCTCCCAGACTTTTGCTTACATCTTAATTGTAAGTTGTTAAGATATATAACTGAGGCTGCAGTAACAGCTGAAGTCCTATTGGGCTTAGTTGTTCAGTTCCTAATTAATTTTATGAGAAATCTGAAAGTGACCTGAGGACAAATAATAAGGACTATGTATTGCTTGTGCTTCAGCCCATATCCTGACTTTCCTCTTTTTCAGATTTTTGAAACTTCTCAGGAATTTCAGGCAAATTTTCCTCCCTTCTCTAGCTCTGTATTTTAGGTGATTTCACAATTGAAGGCTGTACTTGTAATAGAGTTAATTATACCTCACTTCAAAAATCTGAACCTCATTTCAGACTGCAAACCCAAAGCAGCGCATACAATTTACTTTTATATTTTAGTGATTTCTTTTGAAATGGTATCTGTTGCCAGCCAGAGCCTCTTAAATGGAAACATAGGGTCACTACCACAAGTAAAAGTTGTTACGTTGTCGAATATATGGAGTTCACATTTTTATGTGCATTTCTTTTAGACTTTATTAAGTGTGCTGCTCTGTGAGGGGATCAATAGTAGTTCAGTAACCTTTCTAACTTGCTAGACACGGCCTTCGGGATCTGAGAAAGCAATCCCTGTGATACTCAGGCTCTGAGAAACTGCTTTCAAAACCACAGAGTATTCGAACTTGGAGGGGAGTGGTTTAAAACCCCTTAGTCTTTCCTCAGACCTCCAGTCTCTTCCAAATAATTAACTTACAGTAAAGCTAAACATTATAGGAATTACATGTCTCTCCTATCTTTTCCAAAATCTTTTTCCTCTGTACAACATAGAATTTCTTTTTCAGAGGTGCCTCTGTGGCTCAGTTGGTTGAATGTCTGACTTGATTTTGGCTCAGGTCACAATCTCATATGGTTCATGGGTTTGAGCCCCACATTGGAGCTGACAGTATGGGGCCTGCTTGGAATTCTCTCTCTCTTTTTCTCTCTCATTCTCTCTCTCTCTCAAAATAAATAAACAAACTTAAAAAAATTTTTAATGTATTTTCCAGTAGTGATGTGTTCCTCTATTCAGCAATTCCATAAATAGTAGTTAGCAGCCTCCAGCCGTAAGAGACTTACCTGGACTTCAGAGAAAGCGCATCCTACGGGTGGGTGTACCTTCATACATGGAGAACCCTGACCAAAAAACAAAACAAAAAGGCCATCTAAGGAAACTCACCTGTAATTAGCCTCAATCTTCATATACAGCACTCCAGTCAACTTTGTGTCCTTCACAGCCAAGATGCACTGGATATCTGCAGAACTTCTCTAACATGAAAGAGAGACCCAAAGAAAGAGAAATAGGGATTTCAGAGTAAATAAAAACAATGTAATGAGCAAAAGAAAATGTAAATGAACTATAATTAATGTTCTTGTAGAAATAAGATGAAGTAACAAAATGAGTTTTTTTTTTAAAAACAGCAACAGGAACAGAGATTTTAAAAATTTGGAAACTAAAAATATGAGAGGTGAATTTTTAAATCAGTAAAAGAATTAGAAAAATGAAGTTGAGGGGCACGTGGGGGGCTCAGTCTGTTAAGCGGTCAACTTCAGCTCAGGGCATGATCTCACAGTTTGTGTATTCAAGCCCCACATCGGGCTCTGTGCTGACAGCTCAGAGCCTGGAGCCTGCGTCGTCCTCTCTCTGACCCTTCCCTGCTCACGCTCTGTGTGTGTCTCTCTCTCAAAAATAAATAAACATTAAAAAAAATTGTTTAAGAAAAATGAAGTTGAGAAAAATCTCTTAGAAAGTAAAACATAAGGACCAACAGATGACTTGGAGAGAAAAAAACAATTAGAGGCTTTATTCAGGTGGTCCAACATTTGACTAATTGGAGCCAAAGAGAAAGAGTGATGAGGAGGAAATTATTAAAGTTGTAATAAAAGGACAGTTTCAGGAACAGAAGGACATACATGTCCAAAACCACTGAGTGAAGAAAATAAGCCTCATCCAGGCTTATTTGTGTGAAAACAAAGTTCACATAGAAATGACCAGGAATTAGAATGTTATTAGTCTTGTGGGCGCCTGGGTGGCTCAGTCGATTCAGCCTCTGACTTCAGCTCAGGTCATGATCTTGCGGTTTTTAAGTTCGAGCCTCATATCAGACTCTGTGCTGACAGCCTGGAGCCTGCTTTGGATTCTGTCTCCCTCTCTGCCCCTCCTGTGTTTGTGCTCTGGGTCTCTCTCAAAAATAAACATTAAAAAACTTAAAAAAAAAAAGAGGGGTGCCTGGGTGGTTCAGTTGCTTAAGCATCTGACTTCAGTTCAGGTCATGATACCATGGTTCATGGATTCAAGCCCCACGTCGGGCTCTGTGCTGACAGCTTAGAGCCTGGAGCCTGCTTCAGATTCTGTGACTCCCTCTCTCTCCGCCCCTTCCCGGCTCACACTTTGTCTCTCAAAAATGAATAAATGTTTTAAAAAAAATCTTTATAAAAGAATATTAGTCTTGTCAACCCAAACATGGGAAACTATAAGATAGTGGAGCAGGGGCACCTGAGTGGCTCCGTCAGTTGAGCATCCGACTTCAGCTCAGGTCATGATCTGGCAGTTCGTGGGTTCAAGCCCTGCATCAGGCTTTGTGCTGACAGCTAGCTCAGAGCCTGGAGTCTGCTTCAAATTCTGTATCTCCCTCTCTGACCCTCCCCTGCTCATGCTCTCTCTCTCTCAAAAATAAGTAAAACATTAAAAAAAAAAAAGACAGTGGAGCAATGCCATAACTTCAAAGAAAATTATTTATCTGGAATTATATCACCAGATAAATCAAGTATTAGGATAAAATAAAGGTATTTTCAAGGGCACCTGGCTGGCTCAGTCTGTGGAGCATGTGACTCTGGATCTTGGGGTTGTGCGTTAGAGCCTCACATTGGGTATTACTCAAAAATAAAATCTTAAAGATATTATCAGACATGCAAAATCACAGAAGTTCTGCTTCTTATATATGCCTTCTCAGGAGCTACTGAAGAGTATACAACACAAAAGATGAAGGATTAACCAAGTAAAGGGAAGACCTGGACAAGAAAATGGGAATGAAAACCAGAGAAGCATGAATATACCAAATGACAGCAAAGGAAAATTCTAAGATAGCACCTGAGCAGGAGTCCAGATGGAAGTAAACCAAGTATTTCAGGAAGGATGTTTTGTGAAAGGGGAAGAAATGGAAGAGGGAGATGTAAATGCCAGAAATCATAGATTACCAAGAGCAGAAGTCTCCCACTGAAGACAGTACTGCTAGGAATACTTAAACTGTAAATGATGAATTGCCAGGGGTTTAATGAGAGTTTAGAAGATTGTGAGTTAAAAACTCCAGGGAGCCCAGTCTTAGAGGGGCCCCCAAACGCTCATGAATTTTCCTCTAGAACCCCACAAGGTTCTCAGGCTAGAGATCAGAGGAAAATCCCCTGGTGCTCTGACAGAGGGAAGGGGAAAGTAAACATTTGAAAATATGCTCGAGATACTCTCTAACAATGGCTTGCCCTCAAAGTAAACTATTTTACCAAAACCTAAGCCACTTGGGAGTAGGGAAATACCCAACTCTAACCCCCTCTAGTTTTTCTGCCTTACCTAAAGGGTAGGAGGGAAAGCTAACAAGCCCTTGTGCTGGTTACAGCCCAGGCACACAGACTCACTAAAATACTGAGATGAAACTACGGGGTTATAGAACGCTTTCTCCTCCACCCCCCAAACACACACACCCTGTCACCACACCGGTCAGGCTCTTGTATAATAACAGTGAATTACTGCCACAGGAGCCACAATGCTTGGCTTCTGTTTTTAAAAGACGTCTCTAGGGAAACCCCACAACAACAAGGAGTACAAAAAAATTGAAGAAATTTTAGCCTCTGATATGGACACCTTCAACAAACAGTAGACACAGGCTGATTTCTAGCCAATGGAAACCCTCACACTGAAGGTTTATGTACCACAGTCCCTTTTATCCAGTACATCGTGTCCACTTTTAACCAAAAAGTTATGAGATGTGTGAACAGACCCAGAAAAAAAAGTTGGAAGAGACCATAGAAGGCATTCAAACTGGATTCATATATGCCAGACATTTTGGAATTATCAGACTGGAATTTAAAAAAATTTTTTTTATGTTTTATTTTATTTTTGATACAGACAGAGACAGAGCATGAGAGGGGGAGGGGCAGAGAGAGAAGGAGACACAGAACCGGAAGCAGGCTCCAGGCTCTGAGCTAGCTGTCAGCACAGAGCTCGATGCGGGGCTTGAACCCACGAACGTGAGATCTGACCTGAGCCGAAGTCGGAGGCTTAACCGACTGAGCCACCCAGGTGCCCCAGACTAGGAATTTAAAATAACTATGATGAACATGCTAAGGATTTTGATGGAAAAAGTTGGTAAGTGATGTAAGCACAGAGATAGAAACTAAGTAAGAATCTAAAGGAAATGCTGGAAGTCAAAGCCACTGTAACACAAATGAAGAATGCTTTAAAAAATTTTTTATTTAGGGGTGCCTGGGTGGCTTAGTCAGTTAAGCATCCAGCTTCAGCTCAGGTCATGATCTCATGGTTCGTGGGTTTGGGCCCCGTGTCGGTCTCTATGCTGACAGCTAGCTCAGAGCCTGGATCCTGCTTTAGATTCTGTGTCTCCCTCTCTTTCTGACCCTCCCCTGCTCATGCTGTCTCTCTGTGTCTCTCAAAAATAAATTTAAAAAAATAAATAAATAAAATAAATTTTTTTATTTAAAAAAGTTTTTAACTTTATTTTTGAGAGAGAGCAAAAGACAAAGAGACAAAGTATGAGTGGTGGAGGGACAGAGAGAGAGGGAGACACAGAATTCGAAGAGGCTCCGGGCTCTGATCTGTCAGCACAGAACCTGATGTGGGGCTTGAACTCATGAACTATGAGATTATGACCTGAGTCAAAGTCAGACACTTAACCAACTGAGCCACCCAGGTGCCCCATGAAGAATGCTCTGGATGGCTTATTGTAGACAGGATGCAGCCCAGTAATGAATCACCTTGCAAAACTGAAATTCAAAGAGAAAAATGAATGAAAGAGAACAGACTCTTGAGGAACTCTGGGGTAGTTATAAGATGTGTAATGTATGTATTATGGGAATGCCAGAAGGCAAAGAAAGAAAGGAACAAAAGAAACATTTAAAATAGTTATGGCTTTTGAATTTTCCTAAGTTAATAACAGACAGCAAACCATAGATCCAGAAAGCTCAGAAAATATCAAGCAGGATAAATCCAAAAAATCTATACCTAGGCATTATCATAGTCAAATTATGGGAAATGAAAAACAAAACCTTGAAAGAACCCAGAGGACAAAAACACCTTACCTGTAGAGTAAGAAGGATAAAAATAATATTGGATTTCTCCACAGAAGCCATGCAAGCAAGAAGAGAGTGGAGTGAAATATTTATTTTTTTAATTATTTTTAATTTTTTTTAATGTTTATTTAATTTTGAGAGAGAGAGAGAGAGAGACAGACCATGAGCAAGGGAGGGGCAGAGAGAGAGGGAGACACAGAATCTGAAACAGGCTCCAGGCTTTGAGCGCTTAGCATAGAGCCTGACATGGGGCGTGAACTCACAAACTGAGAGGTCATGACCTGAACCAAAGTCAGACAGTTAACTGACTGAGCCACCCAGGTGCCCCTGGAGTGAAATATCTAAAGTGTTGAAAGAAAAAAAAAAATCCATCAACCTCAGTTCTGTAACCAGCAAAATTATTCTTCAAAACTGAGGGAGTAATACTTTCTCAGACAAAATTGAGGGACTTTATCACCAATAGCCTGCTTTGTGAGAGAAGAGAAGCTCTTTAGAGAGAAGGAAAATAATATAGGTCAGAAACTCAGATCTAGAGGCACCTGGGTGGCTCAATCATCGGAGCATCTAACTCTTGATTTCAGCTCAGGATCGAGCCTCACATAGGGTTCTGTGCTGAGCATGGAACCTGCTTACGATTCCTTCTCTCTCCCCCTCTGCCAGCTCCCCTCCTCACTCTCTCTTTCTCTCTCTCTCTCACTCTCAAAAAGAAAAACTCAGATATACATAAAGGAAAAGAAGGAATAAATGAAGATAAAATAAAATCTTTAGTTTTTCTCATTAATTGACCTAGCAGATAACATTTTGTTTAAAATAATAACAACAATATAGTCAGTGATTTTAACTTCTAGATAAGTGAAATTAATGACAGGAGTATAATAAAGGTTAGGAGAGGGGAACTGGAAGTACTTTTGTTTATCTGCACTACTTGTGAGGTAGTATAGTGTCATTTGAAAGTAGACTTAGATTAGTTGTAAATGTATATTGCAAACTCTAGGACAACCACTGAAGACACCTAAAAAAGAAATATAATCAACATGCTTAGAGAGGAGAGAACATGGAATCACATAAAATGCTGAATTAAATCTAGAAAAGGTAAAAAAAAAAAAAAAGAACAGAAAAACGAAAGTATAAGGGCAACAAAAAGATAATAGTTGCAAATACCATAGGTTTTAAACCAGTTGTGTCAGTAATCACATTAAGTGTGAATGGTCTCTGGGCACCTGTGTGGCTCAGTGGAGCGTGCAAGTCTTGATCTCAGAGTTCTAAGTTGGAGCCCCATGTTGGGTATAGAGATTACTTAAAAATTTTTTTTAATGTTAATGGTCTAAGTTAGAAGCCAGACACTTCCAGAGTGCATTAAAATACAAAACCCAACTATATGTTACCTACAAGTGTGTTCTCTACATACAAGTTACTACAGGTATGATATGATGATATAAGAACTATAGATTCAGTCCCCAGTTCCTAGAACAGAGCTCTTAAAACCAGTGAGTGAGAAGGGGCAATAAGGGTGAAAGGAGCATCTTTTGTTCTTCATCGTAAGCCCCTTTCAAGCACAACTGAGTGTAAAGAATTTTTTTTAATGTTTATTTTTTTTTGAGAAGGTGAGAGAAAGAGAGAAACAGAGCACAAGTCAGGGAGGGGCAGAGAGAGGGAACACAGAAGCTGAAGCAGGCTTCAGGCTCTAAGCTGTCAGCACAGAGCCACCTGGGGCCCAGGCACAACTGAGTTTAGATTATTGAGTTGCTTTATGGGCCCTTAGACAGCTTCAGGATGGGAGCTGGTTGCCAGAGGAACCAACCATGTGCTTAGAGGGTTAGAATTTCCAGCCCTACCGTCTCTAGATGCAGGGAGGAAAGAGGGGCTGGGGACTGAGTTGATCAACCACTGGTCATGATTTAATCAGTGGTGCCCACATGATGGAACTTCTCTTAAAACCCTAAAGGAGAACAAAGGAGTTTAGAGATCGTCCAGGCTGGTGAGCACATCCATGGACTGGGAGAGTGGTACACCCCGCACTCCACAGGGACCGAAGTTCCTGTCCTCGAGACCCTCCCAGACCTCATCCTGCACTCCTTTTCATCTGTCTGTTTGTATTCTTTATAATAAACCAATAATCATTAAGTGAGGTGTTTCTCTGAGTTCTGGGAACTATTTGAGCAAATTATTGAACCTGAGGAGGGTATTGTGGGAAACACTATACAGGAGGCCTGGACTTGTACCCTTAACTGTGAAGATCTGTGCTAATTCTTGAAAATTAGTGTTAGAATTTCTTGGTGTGAAGAAAAACCCGACATTGGTATCAGAAGGGCTGTGAGCAGAGAAAATAGTTTTCTTTTTTTCTTAAGTTTTATTCATTTTTAGAGAGAGAGCGCACACAGGAGGGGCAAAGAGAGAGGTAGAGAGAGTGCAGAGTCTGATGCAGGGCTCGAACTCAGTGAACCGTGAGATCATGACCCAAGCCAAAATCAAGGGTTGGATGCTTAACAGACTGAGCCACTAAAGCACCAGAGTTTTTTTTAACAGGGAATTTTAGATATAATGACACAGATAAATAGCAAAGAGATAAATAGAAGATATATCATAATTACACTGATAAAACAAAGCTAGAGGAGCTTTCAGACAAAGTAAAGACACTATTAAGAGAAGAAAAAGAGAAGCCACAGATGGGGAGAAAATTTTTGCAAAACACATCTGATAAAGGACTGACATACAAAATAAGCAAATTCTTAAAATTCAAAATTTAGAAACAATTCGATTAAGAAATGGGCAAGAGATCTAAACAGATAACTTGACAAAGAAAATATATCAATGACAACTTAGTATATGAAAAGGTGCTCAACATCATATGTCCTTAGAGAAATGCAAATTAAAACAGATACCATATACACCTACTAGAATGGCCAAAATCCAGACACCAACAACACCGTAAGATTATGAGAACGTGGAGCAACCGGAACTCTCTTGCATTGCTGGTAGGAATGCAAAATGGTACAGCCACTTGGAAGATAGCTTGGAAGATTTTTTTTTTAATGTTTATTTATTTATTTTGAAAGAGAGAGTTTGAGGAAGCAGGGAAAGGGAGAGGGAGAATTCTAAGAAGGGTCCACCCTTGTCAGGGCAGAGCCAGATGCGGGGCTCAGTTGTGACCTGAGCCAACATCGAGTCAGATGCTTAACTGACTGAAACACCCAGACATCCCCTAAAATATTTATTTATTTACTTTGAGAGAGAGCGAGAGCAAGGAAGGGGCAGCGAGAGGGAGAGAGAGATTCTCAAGCAGGCTCCACACTACCAGCAGAGCGCCCAATGCCAGGCTCGATATCAAGGACCATGAGATCATGACCTGAGCCAAAATCAAGCCAGACACTTAACCAGCTGAGCCACCCAGGCACCCCCAGCTTGGCAGTTTCTTATAAAACATAACATATTCTTATCATATGGCCCAGCTTTTGCATTCCTTGGTATTTACCCAGATGCGTTGAAAACTTCTGTTCACATCACGCAAAACCTATACACAATGTTTCTAACAATTTTATTCATAACTGCCAAAATTTGTGAGCAACCAAGATGGCCTTCAGTAGGTGAATGGATAAGTAAACTGCTGTGTTTCCAGACAATGGAACGTTATTCAGTGATTAAAATAAATGAGTTATCAAGCCACACAAACACATGGAGGAAACTTAATGCATCTTGCTGAGCAAAAGAAGTCAATTTAAAAAGACTATATACTGTATGATTCCAAGCCTATAACATTCTGAAAAAGGCAAAACTGGAGACAATAAAAAGATTGTGTGAAGAAAGGGGGAGGAAATACGTGGAACAGGGAACGGGGGGGGGGGGCAGATGATAAGGGAACTATTCTGTATCTACTGTAATTGTAGATACATGTCGTCATGTATTCATCAGAGCCCATAGAAAGTACAACACAAAGAGCAAGCCCTAGTGCAAACTAAAGACTTTAATTAATAACAGTGTATCAGTACCAGTTCATTAACTCTAGCATGGACCACAGTTATGCAAAATTTTAATAGGGGGGACTGTGGGAGAGAGAGAGGACATATATGGGGACTCACTTTCTACTAGTTTTTCTGTAAACCTAAAACTGCTTTAAAAACTAGAGTCTACTAATTAAGAAAAATATGAAGCTATTACTAACTCTAAATAAAACAACAACAAATAAGTTGTGTAAGGAAATGTAAATATGTGGTATTTATATTGTCATAATAATGGAAAGGTACAGAATGTGACTTTAACCAAAAATTATTATGTAATTTTTGGGAGCCTAGAGGAAAGGAAGTGTTACTGACCTGATATGCTCACCTCTCATAATAGAAAGTCTGTGTAACATAAGTGTACATCCGTGCTCCTATCTGAATGCATTTCCTACCCTTTGGCACCCCGGTCCACCTCCCCACATATCCTGCATCATCAGGTTTGGCTCTTTAGTGGGATCTCTGCCATCAACAGATATGCCCTTAGTTCTTCTCAACACACCCACACACACACACACACACACACACACACACACACAGAGGCATGTGCACACCATACATGCGACTGCCGTTCCTTTCTTTTGTTCCCTGTACATCAAAACTGAAATTTTCTGTACTCCATCTCTGGTTCCTCTCCATTCTCTGTCTTACATCCACTTCATTTAGAATTTTACAGCTATCGGGGCACCTGGGTGGCTCAATCGGTTGAGTGTCCGACTTCGGCTCAGGTCATGATCTCACAGTTCGTGGGTTCAAGCCCCGCATCAGGCTCTGTGCTGACAGCTAGCTCAGAGCCTGGAGCCTACCTGGGATTCTGTGTCTCCGTCTCTCCCTGTCCCTCCCCTGTTCACGCTCTGTCTCTCTCTGTCTCTCAAAAATAAATTTAAAAAATGTAAAGCAAATTTAGAATTTTACAGCTACCATTCTATTTCATTTGTTCTTGTCAAGTTGATGGTGACCTTCATGTTGCTGTATTAAGTAATCATTTGCCATCTTAGCTCCCACCATCTTTTGATGCAATTGATTACTCACTCCTTGATAGGTTTCCTTCACTTGGTTTTAAGAACACTGCTTTTTAAGCTTTCCTTCTGTGTCATTGGAACTTCTTTACAGCCTTATTTGCTGGTTCCTCTTCTCTCTGACCTCTGAATGTTAGAATGACCCCATATCTCAGTCTTAAGTCACCTGCTCTTCTTTCTCTACCCTGAGCCCCAGGCTATCATATCTGGTATCAAGGCTTTAAATACCATCTGTAAGTTGATAATTCTCAAATTTATATATCCCAACCCAGACCTCTATGAACTCCAGGCTTATATATCCAATTGGTGACTTGACATTTTAATTTATTGTCTTGTAGACATTTCAAACTTAACGTATTCAAAACTAAACTACTGATCATCTTCCCCCCGAAAATGTGCTGTAGCCAGAACATTTCCCAACTGTGTTAATGGCAATTCCATATTTCCAGTTGGTAGTTGCTTAGGCCAAAAACCTTGGAATTACCCTTGACTCCCGTCTGCTCTCTCACACCCTACACTGAGTCTGTGTAATTAGACATAATTACAAAAATAAAAATCCACAAACCTACCACTTCTCACCACCTCCTTGTCATCCTCTCCTGTCTGGATTACTGCTTGTAACCTTCATACTTCTATCCTCAGCCCTTGACAATGGAAATAGAGCAATTAGGATGGTCTTTTTATTTCATTTCATTTTATTTTTATTTTAGAGCTCTCAAGCAGGGGGGAGGGGCAGAGAGAGAAAGAGAATCTTTTTTTTAAATTTTTTTATGGTTTTTATTTATTTTTGAGAGACAGAGGTAGTGCGAGCAGGGGAGGGTCAGAGAGAGAGGGAGACACAGAATCAGAAGCAGGCTCCAGGCTCTGAGCTAGCTGTCAGCACAGAGCCTGACGTGGGGCCTGAACCCACAAACCGTGAGATCATGACCTGAGCCAAAGCCGGACGCTTAACCGACTGACCCACCCAGGCGCCCCAAGAGAGAGAATCTTAAGCAGGCTCCATGCTGAGTATGGAGCCCCCAACTCTGGGCTTGATCCCATGACCCTGGGATCATGACCTGAGCCGACATCAAGAGACACTCAACCAACTGAGCCACCCAGAGGCCCCAAGATGATCCTTTTAAAATGCAATTTCAATCATGGTACCTATTAGCTTCTCATTTCACTACATTGGAAAATACTTAATTTCTCTGTGCCCTAGTTACTTCATCTGTAAAAATGGAATAATATCTCCCTTAAGAGATAAGGGAGGCAAATCATGAGAGACTCTTGAATACTGAAAACAAACTGAGGGTTGAAGGGAGAGGGGAAAGGAGAAGAAAGTTGATGGGCATGGAGGAGGGCACTTGTGGGAATGAGCACTGGGTGTTATATGGAAGCCAACTTGACAATAAACTATATAAAACTAAATAAAAAAGATTGTGGGACTCGATGAGATAATACATATGAAGCACTTACTTAACACTAATCTGAGACAATAATGTTTAACTGCTGTTCTTAGTATTTTTATTTCCCATGTTCCCTCCAAATCAGGGGCCTACTTTTGTCTGCTCATCATTCCTTCAGGCCTTGAGGTGGGAAGGTTCTGTAGGATTGTTTGGATCTGAGTGCCTAGCTCATTGCAATCAAGCGAACTCCTCAATCCGTTAGTACCAGAGAATAGTATGTCCAGAAACACTGTTCATTTAACCAAAGGAAATTCCATTCCTAACTTTGCTGTTTTTATAAGCAACGTGGTACTAGGTTTCTGCACTAAATGGAATTACTCTGTCAGTAAGTGTTTGTTTTTTAGCACTAAAATTTCTATCTTTTGAAGCATTTGTTCCCTAAAGGATAATGAAAGGAGGCAGCTTCCCACGTAACTTTTTGATTGAGCCTTTTATCTGATGTCTTATCCTGACCCCTTTTTGGGTTTTTTTTTATTACATTTGTGACATCATATATTTAGGGGTCGTTTTTCTCCTTTCGTGTAAGTCTTACCTCTCTGGAACTGTCAGTTCCTGGAAGACACTTACAATACTTCATGTTCCCACTCCTGTTCTGTCATGCCTTGCTGGTTTTTACAGTGAACTGAAAAGGGAAGGGAAGACTCAACCATAAGATTTCCTAATGGCAATGAAATACAAAGAGCATGTTACAATGAGACAGTGCTGGGTAGGGCCCTCTGAGCCTCACTCGCCACTGACTAGCTGTATACCCCCTGGCTTTCAGTGAATCTTCTGCTTGCATTCTAGCGGAGGAGGCTAGCTAAACAAGAGGAGAGTCCGTTTCTGAGTCAGGGTAGAACAAACAGGGTTCTTACATGCAGATGCTTCAGGGAGCAGCTAGGCCAGATGCCCCCACCCGCCCAACCCATGACCTGGGACCATTTGAGGGTATGAAAGAGACGATAGGAGCTGTTGAGATGGTCCTGGCAGATGCGGTGTTGTTATCTGGCACCCCATGTAGCTTCCGTTGTGGTGCATCTCTGAAGAAATACCTTATCCAAAAGTCTGATATTTCTGCTTTAATTTTTTTAATGTTTTCTTTTTTTTTACATTTTACTTATTTTTTAAAGACAGAGAGTGAACAGGGGAGGGGCAGAGAGAGAAAGAGACGCAGAATTCGAAGCAGGCTCCAGGTTCTGAGCTAACTGTCAGCACAGAGCCTGACACGAGGCTGGAACCCACGAACTGTGAGATCATGACCTGAGCCAAAGTCAGACGCTCAACCGACAGCCACCCAGGCACCCCTGTAATCATTTTTATATGAATATTTTTGGGTTGTGGAACAAATCATATGAGTTTCCATTATTTCTTATGGGGAAATTCACTTTGATATACAAGCGCTTTGGATTATAAGCATGTTCCCGGAATGAATTATGCTCACAAACCAAGGTTTTACTGTATTTTAAATGGATACATGTATATCATTTTTAGGCATCTGGCCTTTATCCCCTTCATCATTATATGTTGGGAATCATTGATGTTATTGTCATAGCAGTAGTTCATTTTTCTTCATTGCTCTTCAGTGTATCATTATATCCCACATTTATGTATTTACTCATTCTAATTGAATTGCCTGCAGTGCCACCTTTGTCATAAACCGAGCATCTGTATACTAGGGTGTATTTCTGGGTTCTTCATTCTGTTCCATTAATAGATTTGTCTGTACCTGTACCAAAGCCTATCTTTAACACACACACACCACTTTGTTCTTTTTTTTTTTTTTTAACATTTATTTACTTTTGAGAGACAGAGAGAGACAAATCATGAGCAGGGGAGGGTTAGAGAGAGAGGGAGACACAGAATCGGAAGCAGGCTCCAGGGTCTGAGATAGCTGTCAGCACAGAGGCTGACGCGGGGCTCAAACCCACCAACTGTGGTGGGATCATGACCTGAGCCAAAGTCTGATGCTCAACTGACTGAGCCAGCCAGGCGCACCTACCCCACTTTGTTCTTTTTAAGATTACTTTGATTATTCTTGGCCCTATGCATTTCCCTAGAACTTTTTTAAAAATTGTTTAATGTTTATTTATTTTTGAGAGACAGAGAGAAACAGAGCATAAGCGGGGGAGGGGCAGAGAGAGAGGGAGATAGAATCTGAAGCAGGCCCCAGGCTCTCAGCTGTCAGTACAGAGCCCGATGCGGGGTTCAAACTCATGGACCATGAGATCATGACCTGAGCCAAAGTCAGACACTTAACCTACTGAGCCCCCCATGCGCCCCAAGAACTTTAATAATCAATTTGAAATTACTCCTGCCCCCTCTGCCCGAAATAGTATGCTAGAATTTTAATTGGAATTCCTTTGTGGAAGAGAATGAACATATTTACTCTATTGAATTTTCCAGTTCCTGAGAGTGCTATTTCTATTTATTTGGTATTTAATTTCTTTCAATAATGTTTTATAGCTTTCTGTGTAAAGATCTCATACATCTTTTATTAGATTTATTCTTAAGTATTTAGGAAGTTTTTTTTGATGTTATAAATGGTATTGTTTTTTATTTTTTAATGTTTATTTTTTTTAATTTTTTAACATTTATTTATTTTTGAGAGACAGAGTACAAGTGGGAAAAGGGCAGAGAAAGAGAGGAAAACACAGAGACCAAAGAAGGCTCCAGGCTCCAGGCTCTGAGCTGTCACCACAGAGCCCAACATGGAACTCAAACCCATGAACTGTGAGATCTTGACCTGAGCCAAAGTTGGGCCCTCAACCGACAGAGCCACCCAGGCACCCCTTTAATGTTTATTTTGAGAGAGAAAGAGACAGAGACAGTGTGAGCGGGGGAGGGGCTGTGAGAGAGGGAGACACAGAATCCAAAGCAGGCTCCAGGGTCTTAACTGTCAGCACAGAGCCCAGTACAGGGCTGGAACCCATGAGCTGTGAGATCATGACCTGAGCTAAAGTTGGACACCTAATTGACTGAGCCACCCAGGCACCCCAGTATTGTTTTTTTTTTTTTTAAGTTATTTTCATAAACATAATTTTATATGTTGAAAAGAGTAAGTTTTTAATTATGAGATTTTTGAGGAGATAAAGTGTATAATTTTAAGAATCATCTAATATTCAAATTATGGGGGTATAGGGTACATTAAGAAAAGCAAATTTGGAATAAATCGAAGGTTTGTGAAGGTGGAGATTTCAAAAGGAAATCAGGAAGACCCTATTCGGAAACTGTGTGAGTTCTGTGTTGGATGCTTGAGAGAGAGGCCCAGGGCTTGCTTCCTCTCTCAGCTAAAATGATTGGAGCTTGAACGTTGGGTGCTTATTTTCTTGTTCAGATACTCTGAGCCCTCTCCCAGCCAGCACTCAGGCAAGTGTAGAACAGGTGGGACCAGAGTCCCTGGGAATTTCAGTCAGTCCTTCAGTGTTTTTGAACTAACAGGCCTCCTCCCGTTCTAAAACTCACCAGGACTGAAGCAGTAAATCCATCCACCATCAAGCATCGCAAGCATCCTGAAGTGATGATGTCCATACCTGTTTCCTTAAACTCACACTTCGCTTTGTTCTTCCAGGTCTATAAAGGAGAATTTCAGCTCCCTGAATTTCTCAAAGAAAAACCTCAGGTACGGTATCTGCTTCCTCTTCTTAATGTGATAGATGAGGTCTTATGTTGAAGTGATCTTTTTAAAGAGTACTGTGCTGGTCATGGAAAGATTGGCCTCTGGTAATTGTTGGTTTTAACAGAGTTTTACTTTTTTACTGTCTTACTTTCAGAGAGCTCAGTGTCTTCCAAAATTAGGGAATGATAACTAAAATCCAAATGCTTGAGGTCACTTACAAGCTGTACAGTATTCCATGCCATGGTGAATCCGCTCCAGCCTTCTGATATATAACTTGAAATAAAACTGTACTTTGTTCTTATATACATCCATGGCCTTTTAACCTGTCTTATTTGGAGCCTAGAAGATTTGTGAATTCATTATGTACACGGCCATTGGCCCTCAGCTACAAAGCCCCCAAGTTGGGAAAGGATAGTAAGAGTTTGAAGATTCTAACTTTTACTTTTTAAAAGATTAATAAAACAGATCCAGAGTTATCCTTGTAATGTCATGCCCTCACTTGAGTTTCAATATTATTTCTTGAGTTGAAGAGAAACAGGCAGTGTCACAGCAGACACAGTGTACCTGAAGTAGCCCAGAGTGTCCTGCATCTGACATCATCTGCCATTCCTGTATCGTAGTAGGGGGAAAATTGTTAACTCCTCCGTGAGCCCAGCAGACTTCCCTTTCTAGCCTAGTGATGATACATGTTGCCTCCAGGCTGCTGCTATCAGTAAGTAGCTTATAAATAGGAAAAGAACTTGGTTTCTAATATTGTTCCAGATGGGGGCTGGAGAGGAAAACATACCACCTCACAGACTGTGTGTAATCGTGTTGCCCAAAGCAAGCCTGGAGTAAATGGCCTGGGCTCCCTGAGAAAGCTGCCTCCCACCAGGGCTGAAGGCTCTGTCCTCTCAGATCCTTGTAATACAGTCAGCCATTCATAGTCGATACCTATTACTTGAGAGAATTTCAAACTACTTTCAAGGCACATTCTTATTAGCACATATTTAGTTTTAATTCACCCATTCATTCATTTTATTTATTCAGTAAATGTTTACTAAATTTCTATTATGGAGAGAAATTAGAATAAGTAAGTCCTCAAGAGTCAGAAGGGAAAAAAAAAGTCTTCTCAAGGAACTTCTGATCTCTCCCAAAGACTGTGACCAACTTTTGCAGACAAGGGATCACAGGGCCCTGAGCCTGGACTGGGCATGATGTCCCGGATAGCTGGATGGATTCATGAATAGGCCTTCACTCACTCACAGGCTGCGGCATTTGGAGTCAGAGAATAATCCAAGAGGCAAGTCTTAAAAGAATGTCAAAACAGGGAATTTGAGACTAAAAGGGATACCTCTGCTCCACAGCATTCACAAAAATCATTTCCAAGCAGATTATAGACCTAAATGTGAAAGGCAAAATAATAAAGTTTTTAGGAGACAATAAAGGAGAATATCTTTATGACCTTAAGAGGGAAGGATTTCTTAAATCATAAAAAACACTAATCATTCCTTTTAAAATGGATAACTTGGACTCCATTAAGTTGATCGTATTGACTTATTAAATTGATCATATTTACTTATTAAAAAGCATCATAAAGAGGTAAAAAAGTATGTCTTAAGTGGGATAAAATAATTTGAAGCAAAAGACTCCTCTGTAGAATATAGAGAATTCCTACAAATCAGCTGAAAAACAGCACAAAAGACTTACCAGGCATTTCAGGTACCTTATTCTGGTTAGTTTAATGCATCACAACACATACTTAGAAAAAGAACTGTAAAAGACTTTGATTTAACTAAATATAAATGAGAAAACTGAAGCCCACAGAACCCTCGGGTTTGCCATTTAGCTAAGATGGCTCACAGAACTCAGCAAAGCACTGTATTTACAAATACAGTTTGATTTGAAAGGATACAAATCAGGATCAGCCAAATGAAGAGACATGTAAGACGAGGCCTGGGAGGGTCTCAGACACCGAGCTCTGCTCATTCCCCGGGGAGCCCGGGCACTTCTCCCTCCCAGCAGTGTGTCCGTGTGCTCACCAAACAGGAAGCTCTGCTGGACTTCAGCATCCAGGGTTTTTACTGATATCGAATTACATAGATTGAATCATCAGCCTGTGACTGAATTCAATCCCAGTCAACATCCACTACCCAGATCTTGGGCTGGCTCAGAATCCCAGCTCTCTGGTGAAAGGTTTGGTCTTTCTGTGACCAGCCTCCATCCTGAGTTATCTCATCTCTTAGCATAAACTCAAGTACGATCCAAGGAGCTCCTGAACTAACAAAGACATTCCCCTTACCTGGGAAGATCCAAGAATTTAGAGTCTCCGGGCCAGCAACCAGGGACAAAGGCCAGTGAAATTCTTTATTGTACAACAGTTGCAGACCGAGTTCATTAGAAAATCTGTGATCAGAGCCTGCAAGCTACGCCTGTTATTTGAATAGGAGCAGTCACTTTTCATGCGTACCAACTTCAAGGACTTTAAAACATCTTTTGCTTCCTTTGACAGACTGAGGAAGTGGAGTAGCAGAGCCGGAAACCGCTTACATATGTGAGGTGAGGGCTGGGGGACATTCCTGGGTCTTTGAGTTTCCCTGCTCAAGCTCCCTTAGGAGGCGGTGTGGCCGGGTGGAGAGCACAGCTCTGTGGCAGTGAGCAAGTTGCTTCCCTGTGTCTTAGCTTCCTCCTCTGTAAAATGAGGACAGTATTCATAAGAGAATAGTAGTAAGAATTAACCACAATAATGTCTACAAAAAGCGTGGCACCTAGTAAGCACTCAAATAGTGTTAGCTCTTGTTTTTAATATAAGGAGGAGTGAGGAGTTTAAGATGATAAAATATTTTCTTTGAGTATGAAAGAAATCTGGAGACCATTAACCCCGGTCACCTGTTTGCAGATAAGGAAACCGATCATAGCGAGAGAGCAGGTTGTTTGCAAAGTCACATCACAGGAAAGTGAAAGCCAAGGCTTCTTCCACCACCCTGTGCTGCTCTCGTTTGGGACTTGAAAAACTTTTTTAAAAATCTGATTTTATTTCTTACAGTTTTACTTGCTGTTTTATTTTTATTTATATGACACTGTATTGAGTGCACACTCTATACCAGGCATAAAATATCAAGCATTTTATATATGTAATATAGAAATGACATGTTATATGACATGTACTCTATAATAGATATGATATGATACATTCATTCTAGTTTCAAACCACTCTGGCAAGTGGGTGGTGTTATTCCTGTTGTGCTGATGGGACCGTTGAGATGGAATAATTTGAGTAAGAGATTTTTATGACTTACTGCGTGTTGCTGGGTAATAAACAAAAGGCACATGAACACTGCCAAGCCATGTCAAAATCACGGACGGCAGTGAGCTCGTAATATTAAAAGGCTTCAGGATTTGTGAATGCCTCTTTGCTAAGGAGCAAACGCTGAATGTTAGACAGCTACTCTGTGGGCTTGTATAACAGCAGTTATCAGGCCTGGGGTAATTTTGTTGATCCAGAATCCTTTAAATCTACCGATAAATTCCCCCCCTGGGGGCTCATTTATTGACCAGCTGTTTTACAAGACAGACTAGTGTCCATTGACTCCGGCCTTCGAGTTGCCTCCACAGCATCAGTTCGTCCTTGCATTGCTTGGTGCGGCCGGTAGGTGCCCACGTGCAAGGAGAGGAGGACCCAGAAGCAGCGAGGATGACAACAACGCCTCTCAGGACAGATACTAGTCTTTCTTCTTGTCTTTTGGGTCCTTTTGGCATTTGAATGACAGTCACTGTGTTCTCTAAATCCTCCTTTAAAGAACCTTGATACCCACTTTTTTAAGTGAGGAGTCAGCATGTTGGGCCCCTGAACACGTGACATCCCTGCCAGTGCTCTGCAGCAGCTCCAGTTGCAGATGACAGTTGCAGTCACTTAGAACTGGGCAGGAGCAGCCCTTCTTTTGGCTGCCGTTGGCTTGTTTCGAGCACCGAGGCCAGTGGCAGGCATCCAAAAGCATGGCAGACGGAGGGAGAGGGTGCCTCTTTGGTCGTCCTTCTGTCTTGTGATTGTCCTCCTCCCTGGGCACCTGGCTCCCAGCAGGACCACACCTGGGAAGAGGTGGTGCGGTGCAGGGGAGAGCAAAGCGGGACTCTACACCTGTAACCACGTTCTGTTTGTTTGCCCTAGGGAAGTCCGCTGCCTTTTCACCAGAAGGGAATTTTCTAGGACTGGCCGGCCCCTGCTGAGATCAGTGGAGCGTACGTACCATGGCCCGCCTCTCCTGTTCACTCGCCAGGCTCTCCCCACTGCGGGGGTGGGATGTCAGTGTGCACTTGGGCCTTCCTGGGCGATCTGCTTCTTGAGTGCAGGGCTCTCCATCCTGGTTTCCTGCACCGCCCTGTGGATAAGAAGTCCAGAGGGAACGTGTGCTCTCTGTTAAAACTGCTCTGGTCCTCGTCTTTTCTTACCAGATCCCAAACTTTTGTTTCAAGGGGAGGGTTTTAAAATGAGATTCTATAAGCAAAATTGGGCAGTTTCATCTTGGAATAGGTTGTCGGTACATGTTCTAATGTTTTGTAAAACACTTCCTGTTTAAATGTATTGATGTGGATAATATTAAATATCTTAATTATTTAAATAATTCATTGTATTGCTTTTGAGAAGTTGAGGAATTACCGTAAACATTTACAACTTAATGACTTTTGTATTTTATTTTTCAAAATAAAAGCTTTAAATGTGTGAAGCATTCTGGTGGTTTACATGTTTTAATTACTGTGATTTCAGAGAAGCAGTAAGACCTTCAGAGAAGGCAGAGTTTCTTCAGTTGGCTGTATTGTAGATATTCCCTTCTATGCCTCAGAACTTTTTTTCAAGAAGTTTTTAATTTTAATTCCAGTATAGTTAACATACAGTGTCATATTCGTTTCAGATGTATAATACAGTGACTCGGCAATTCTGTACATCACTCGGTGCTCCTCTCAAGTGTACTCTTTAATCCCCTCGCCTACCTCGCCCATCCCCCCACCCACATCCCCTCTGGTCACCATCAGTCTGTGCTCTACAGTTAAGAGTCTGTTTCTTAGTTTGCCTCTCCCTCTCTCTCTTTTTTCCGTTGCCTATTTGTTTCTTAAATTCCACATGAGTGAAATCACGTGGTATTTGTCTTCTCTGATTCATTTACTCTCCGGCTCCTTCAAGGTTGTTGCAGATGGCAGATCATTCTTTTATATTTCTGAATAATATTCCTGTGTGTGTGTGTGTACCGCATCTTTATCCATTCATCAGTTGATGGACACTTGGGCTGTTTCCACAATTTGGATGTAGTAAGTTATGCTTCAGTAAATTCTGCGGTGGCTGCAATAGTTTGCACTCCCGCCAACGGTACAAGAGGACTCCCCTTCCTCCACATCCTCGCCAACACTGGTTGTGTTTTGTGTTGTTGGTGTTAACCATTCTGACAGATGGATGTGAGGTGGAATCTCATTACAGTTTTGATTTGCATTTCCCTGATGATGAAATGATATTGACCGTCTTCATGTATCTGTTGGCCATCTGGATGTCTTCTTTGGAGAAATGTCTGTTGGTGTCTTCTGCCCATTTTTAATTGGATTATTTGTTTTTTGGGTGTTGAGTTGTATCAGTTCTTTATATATTTTGGATACTACCTCTTACTCAGCTATGTCATTTGCAGATATCTTCTCCCATGCAGTAGGTTGCCTTTTAGTTTTGTTGTTTTCTTCACTGTGCAGAACCTTTTTATTTTGATGAAGTCCCAATAGTTTAGTTTTGCTTTAATTTCCCTTCCCTTGCCTTGCATTTGCTGTGGCTGATGTCAGAGAAATCACTGCCTGTGTTCTCTTCTAGGACTTTTATGGTTTCAGGTCTCGTATTTAGGTTTTGCGTTTATTTTTGTGGATGGTGTGAGAAGGAGAACCAGTTTCATTCTTTTGCATGTGGCCGTCCAATTTTCCCATCACCGTTTGTTGAAGAGACTTTTCCCCATTGCATAATCTCCTCCTTTGCTGAAGATTAGTTGACATGTATCATAAAATCTTAATGAAGATTTTGCTGTAATTGATTTCATAAAGACTCAATACCGTTTGTCTCAGAATCCTGTTCTATTTCTATGCCCATATGCTATATTAAAGGACGGAGAAGTTACTGTTACCAGCTTTTACTAGAAGCCATTGTTATGCAATTCAGAGTGATCAGATAATAATAGTAATTTCTATTTATTGAGTGTCTTCTATGTGTGAGGCACTGAACACAGGTGTTTTACGTCTTTTCTCATCCCTCGCCTGAAAATTCTACATCCTCCCATCTTACCCATCAGTAAATAATTTTCTCTACGAGTCACTCAAGCCAGAAACCTAAGAGTCTTTTCCTTCCTTCTGTCCCTCCACATACAAGATCCTTGATTCTACCTTCAAAATATTTCTTGAATCCGTCCACTTCCCTCCAACTGCATGGCCCCACCCTAACCTAAGACAACACCGTCTGTCACCTAGACTGTTGCAGTAGAGAGCCTCCTAAACAGTCTCCCCATTCCTACTCTTGCCCCATCAAATGCTGTTTAGCACATAGCGGTGTAATGGTCTGACAACACACATATGGGCAGGACCCTCCCATCGAGAAAGAACCTAGGTTCCTGCAGTTCCAGCCACGGCCCCCCTCCACCTCATTGCAGGCCATCCCCCCACCTCACCCACCTCTCTCCTCGTGCTCAAGGGTTCTTTGAATCTCACGGCAACACACCAAGCTTTTCCTGCCTCTGCACATATTATTCCTCTCTCTGGAATGTTCTCCCCTTTGCTCTGTGCCCGATAGCCTCCTTCTCAGTTCTCTGGTCTCAGTAAATTTCCTCAGAGAGACATTTCCCGACCCCTTGAACTAAAAAGTAGATGCCCTTCTTGACTCACTTCTTACTATCACCTTATCAGACTTTGCAGTTTTTAATCTGTTGACTTTTTTTTTTAATTGTTATTGTCAGTCTCCTATTCTAGATGGTAAGTCTCTGGAAGACAGAGACTGTTTCTTTTCTTGTCCATTTTTGTATCTCTGACACCTAGCAAAGTGCCTGGCACATTCTAGGAACCTAGGACAATGTTTGGTAAATGATTAATTCTCCCAGAAACCTCCGGCATATCATTTTATGGATAAGAAAACAGGCTCAACCATGTGGTGGCCCCCAGACAAGGCCCCTCAGCTAGTGCCACAGTGGTGACCTGGCACCTCAGCCCAAGCCTGACCTGAACATCCTTCTTTCCAGGCCACTCCCCTCAGACCTGTCCGCTTTGATTGACATGAATATTGCTGCCCAGCACTGGGCCTTCAGACACTCTTTTGTTCAGGAACCTTCTCTGAATCTCTAATGCCCAACACGTTACATCTAAACTGCATGGCCTCACCACTTCCTTCTCCTGCCTGTTGGGTCCCCTTCACCTTCTGCTTCTTCCAGATGCCTGTAAACCCTCTCCTCTCCTCTCCCTGGAAAATCCCAGCCTCATTAAGGGCTCAGCTGTCTTCAGTGCCATTTCTCGTTACTCAACTGCTCCAGCCTCCAAATACTAATAAAGTCAGCCTCAGCTTAACATAATATTTTTTTTTTTTTGCTTATTTCCTGTGTTAGTCTTATGTCATTACCTTTGTGGGGAGGAGGTCACATACTTCTCTAGAGCCGATCAGAATGGGAGAGGAGGACGTTTTTAAACTATAACCCAGCCCGACTCCGGCACTTGTCCCAAAAGAGACATGATTTTTATTCCCCACACCGGCGCTCCCCTGGAGACCCCCTGTTACAGGTGGGAGCGTATTGGAATAGGAAGAGGGCAGAACCCACCGCACAAAATAGCTGACTTGGGAAAGAGGCGGGCCCGGCACACTGGCCTGAAGAAACAGATGCTGTGCTCTTTCCATCCCCGTGGATGCTCCTTCTTTCACAAAGCTTGCTTTCTTTCTGGCTTGAGCACATTTCTTCTGAGCCCTATAAAGCAAAGTTTCTGTTTCATAAGACCTCTTAGATCACGTCTATGAAGATGACTATTTGTGAAAGATTGTGATTTGGTGAAATCAAATGGAACTCCCATTGAGCTAATGAAAGCTACCTGGAGTAAAGTTTGAAAGGAGGTAACAGTAAAGGACCAGGTAGACGTGGCGCGCATTACTGTCAGAGGGCTTCCTGGAGGCGGCATTGCCATTGGCCACAGACAGCAAGTGAACCCACAGAGCCAGAGAGAGGCTGGTGTCCTCAGTAGCCACAGGAGGAGCTTGGAGAGAGCCTCAGCCGTGAAGAATCATAGAATAATAAGAAGGGGGAAGGAAACCTTAGTAATCACTTAAGTAATCAGTCTGGTAGTACTTATCAAGAGCCTGTGTGGTCCAGGCCCTGTGCTATTTTACATGTTTAAACTCCTTTATTTTTCATAACTACCATCTGAGGACAGGTACTATCACTACCTACATTTTACAAACATTGGCGTGGGGAGTAAAAGTACCTAGTACCGCTAGTGACAGGACACAAACATAGCCAACCTGGCTCCAGAGTCTACACCCCTGCACCACTACTCTGCATCTCAGTAATTATCTTTATACTAGAATAGAAACTTGCCATTAGCATTGAGCGGCAACTGTTCAAGGGCCTCCCTTGTACTTAGTCATTTGCTAGGTGTGACTGGGTAGTGTGCCAGGAAGTATAGGCAGATTACTGCCCTTGGGAATTATGGTCTTGGTAAAAAGCAAGAAAAATGCAAATAAAGCAATTATTTCAGGTTCTAACAAAATGTGTACACTATCACCTACCAAAACCTGGCCAGTAGATTATACGTAAGTCTAGGTCTTACGGTCTAGGAAAGAGACCATTCAGTGTAACCCCCAGATTTGTATTTCTTTTTTTTTTTATTTTTTTACATTTATTTATTATTGAGAGACAGAGAACACAAATGGGGTAGGGGCAGAGAGAAAAGGAGACACAGAATGTGAAGCAGGCTCCAGGCTCTGAGCAAGCTGTAGGCACAGAGCCTGACGCGGGGCCTGAACCCACAAACCATGAGATCATGACCTGAGCTGAAGTTAGTCACTCAACCAACTGAGCCACCCAGGCGCCCTCCAGATTTGTATTTCTAAAAGAACTGTAGATCCTGGGCCTGTCTGGGCTTTCCTCTGGCAAGGTCAGTATTTTCAGCATTGAGTTCCCTTTCTTTTCTGCTTATTTGTCAGTATCCACTGCAGTCTTCTGCAGGGACTTTAGGTCTTTGTGTGAAGCAGAGCACTCCTTCCTTAATTATTCTGAATTGGGCCAAAGAGGTAATTTTATTCGTTTGGGGTTTAAATCCCAACAAAGCAGTTCATTGTTCAATATTGAGTGGGTGTGTATCTGAGAGAGAGAAAGTAGTTTTGTTAGAGATAAAAATAAATGACTCCGATTCTTCCTTTAGGGTTGATTATCTCCAAAGATCCAAAACTGAATCATTTTCACAATAAAACCACTATTTTTATTCTTTCATATTGTAGAAATGGCTTTAAGGCCTTACCCTGAGAAAGCCTACAATGCCCTCTCTTGGCCAAACATGGAATGACTGCTGGACATTCAAAAAAGTTTTCAAGTTGAAAAAAAAATAAGGAAAATGTATATCATGCATGTATCAAAGCTTTCTCTACAATACTGTTCATTGCAAGGTAGTTCGTAAAAACAAAAACAGTTGAAGCAATCTAGCAAAAGGGGGTATTTGGGTTAAATGAATTACAGTACACCCACAAAATAGAACTCAGCTAATAAATACGGCATTGTAGAAAAAGACAACACAGAAAAATGTTCGTGTTACACTAAGTAAAAACTTGAGATCACAAAGATGTTTATTATGATTCCATCTTTATTATCTAAAGGACCGATAGGAAAGTAAATAGAATAGCTAAATCGATAGACATCTGAAAGGATGTGACCAAATGTTCAGTGTTCTCGCTTGGTGGTGGAGTTGTGGGGATTCTTGCTTTCTTTTTTCTTCTTCTTTTTTTTAATTTTATTCAATTTTTGGGGGCGCCTGGGTGGCTCAGTTGGTTGAACGTCTGGCTTCGGCTCAGGTCAGATCTCACGGTTCGTGGGTTCGAGCCCCGCGTCGAGCTCTGTGCTGACAGCTAGCTCAGAGCCCGACGTGGGGCTCCAACCCACAAACCATGAGATCATGACTTGAGCCAAAGCCAGACACGTAACTGACTGAGCCACCCAGGCCCCCCCATCTTTTTTCTTCTTAACTCTCTTTTCTAAACATGCTACAATCAATATGGATTATTTTTGTAGAATGAAAAATAATAATGAGTTATTTTATGTATTCCTATGTTCTTAGATACCATTAGCTTCTTATGAAAGAGACATGGAGAGCATTTACAGGAAAGATTTCAGAACTTCAGTGGAATGGGCAGCTTCGTATGATGCCGTGTCACTAGTGATTTATTGATTTCAGTCTACATACTTTCCAAGAAGGTCACCATCTCTAAGTCAGAAATCATCCTTGTGGTCTAGAACTACTTTGGTGCTTTCATATTCCGGGAAAAGAACTTGATCTCCAACTTTCAGGTAACTGGTCGAATCTCTCCTCCCTTCCCTTTAGAGCCGATCTAATAGCTACTACTGTTGCCTGCAGTACTTTTCCTTGAGATTTTTCTAGAAGCAGAATGTCTCCTTTTGGCTACAGTTTTGGCTGCACTCCTTGCAACTAAAACTCAAAGAGGGGAAGAAACTTTCTTAGTGCCTGTCCTGCGGTGACTCTGGCTGCCGCGGTTCCCACTCTGCTCTCATGCCACTGCCGTCACAAGGCGACCCCCAAAAACACTAAGTTTTAAAAAGAAATCAAGAGATGGAAGCTTGTAATCCCACAGATTAAAAAAACTGGGGTCTCGAGTAGTGCGGTGACTTTCCCAAAGCTACACATCTAGTTAGACTTAACACTGACTTTCAGTTTCTTTTCGAATAAGTCTCATTATTTATCCAATTCTTCTGACGAAAAGTTAGTAATCTTAATACTCTGAACACTAGGCTATCGATTGGTCTTCACAAATGAACCACTGAGACTTGAATCAGAAATGAAGCAGAAATAAGCTATCCGGGCATTTAGATGGAGCACATTGGAAAAGATCACAGTGCAGTTCAGATGGATTTATTTCTCTTATACAGGGTTTGGCCACCTACGGCCAGTGAGCCACCGGCTGCATGTACCACACATGTCTTCTCCATGGCTGCTTGCTCTCTACAGTCTCGGGCAGACAAACTATATGGCCTACAAAGCTGAAAATATTTCCTACCTGCCCCTTTACAAAGAAAGTATATAAACCCCTGCTCTTATAGATTATTTAAATCCTATCCTACCTCAGGATAGTTAAATATTTCACCACACCTTAATGTCTTTAGCCAGCCAAAAGGACTCTCAGCTGGCAATTCCAAACAAATGTCAGAATAACTATCAGAGCTAGAAAGTCCCCAAATGGCAAGTTGGTTTTCCCTAACACCCTTTTGCTGCCTCAGAGAAACAGGCCCTTCCCAGTGTCAAATCCAACAAAGTCTCTGAGTGGGTGGGGACACCTAGGAAGACAAAGAGGAGGGCACATTAGGAAGCAGGGTGCATTTTCTTAGGGTGCATGGGATTATATTTTCAGCTAAATTCTTTTTCCACTTGGTGGAATCATGTTGAGGTAACGTATTTAAGCTGGGAAGTGCTTAAGCCTGAAATGATAGACCAATGAAAATGCCACACAGGGGTACCTGGTGGCTCAGTCGATTAAGCATTCTGACTCTGATTTCAGCTCAGGTCATGATCTCAGGCTTCATGAGATCAAGCCCCAAGTTGGGCTCTGCCCTGACAATGTCGATTCTTCTCTGTCTCCCTCTCTCTCTCTGCGCCCCACAACTGTCCCCCCACCTCAAAATAAATGAGCATGAAAAGAAAAAAAAAAAAAGAAAATGCCACACAAAGTAGGCATGAGGTGAGAAGGAGAATTGGGAATATGGCTCCAACATTCTCACCCATCCATGGGATTTGACCTCACTGCTCCCAGAAGTGCCTGGAACCAGAGTCATTTAGAGACAGAAGGGATGAGAAGTAATATGGAGTAGCAGGGAGGACAACGATGGGCCCTCAAACCACGTTCATAAAACACCATGGAACTCTCTAGATGTTGTTTTTGTGTCTGTTTCATACTTTTTTAATAATTAATAAGTGAAAATATAAGATAAAATTCATCAAAAGCCTGCATGTAAAGAGCTTGGGGTGAGAGCATTTCAGGGCCACGTCCTCTTGCCGTGAAGATGTCCATGGTCACCAGGATACACCCCAAACCAAAGAGTATTCCCTGAATGTTCATTCTGGATAAGACTCCTAGTCATGACATAAGGAGAGCTCCTTCCCACTAGCCAAGAGTGACGACATTCTGGAACTCGCTACCTCTTTGATATTAATAACAGCAATTCATGCCCCTATATACTACTAATACCAATAAAATACAAGAGGAAAACTATATGAAGAGGTAATAATAATTTGAATGTGATCAGAGCTCAGATTCCTTTCAGTATTCAGTTCCTACTATGTGCCATGCATTGTACTGGACTTTGTAGATATTACAGAAAGTAGTAAGACAACAAAATGGACACCCCCACCCTGCTTTTTGACATCCAGGAAGGTAGATACTGGGGAATCTGCTATCCCCACAGCAAAAAGGAAAAGTTTAAATGCTTCCACATTCAAGCTTGCCTCCCGAAAGAGCAAAAATCATGGCTTCTGACTCAGTGTTCACTTTTCCCTCTCCAAACCTCGAGTGCTGTGATCTGCTTGGTAAAAGTTAGGTCATTTGTGGAATCCAGGATACAAGGTACTCTGGGGAAAGTAGCTTTTAGATTTTAAGCTTCTAGCGTTCAGCGAGGCACACTTAAGAGGGATCAGAAAAGAGGTGAGAGAGACAATCTGAACATCAGCCACATTTACCAAGCAGATGATAGGAAGAGAAGTCCAGGCTAAGAAGTAGCAGTGGTTCATGAATGCAGTATGTCAGAGGCCTGGGGAGAGCTGAGCAGGGTTGAGAGTAAGTGGGCCATCAGCCAGGCTTTCGAGCCCTGGTAAGCTGTTGGCAAACAACTTCCTCCTCAAGGCCAGGGGAGCAAGGGAAGGCCAGTCATCCAACTTCATCTTCTCAGTCATAATGTTTCTCGCTTTGTGCCAGTGGATAAGAAACAAGGAGTTGTGGGGCACCTGGGTGGCTCAGTTGGTTGAGTGTCCAACTCTTGGTTTCAGCTCAGGTCATGATCTCAACAGTTCAGTAGGTTCAAGCCCCACATCGACTCTGCGCTGACAGCTGCAGAAGCTGCTTGGGATTCTCTCTCCCTCTCTCCACCCCCTCCCCCCGCCCCTCCTCTGCTCACTCTCTCTCTCTCTCTCTCTCTCTCTTAAATAAACATTAAAAAAAAATAAGAGGTAGAGAGAATTGGGGGAAATAAGGGAGAATGGAAAACTTGGTGGGAAGATGCTGAGTTGGGTCTTGAACACGGTAAATTCGAAGCACCCTTAGGGACATCTAGTTAGAAATGTCAAGAAGTCAGTTTTAGGTACAATAAGGGTATGAAGTTCAGGAGAAACCGCTGGGTTGGAAATTTAAATTTGGGAATCTTTAACATACAGACTGTGGTTGAAACCATGCGAGTAGACAGAATGACCTTGAGAGTGTGTGTAGAATAGGAAAGAAGCAAGCCAGGGGCTCATTCTGGGACCCAGTGGCTCTGAAGAGGTAAGATGGTCAACAAACCCTACAAAAGAGACAGGAAAGATATGTAGAAGAAAGAGGATGACAGGAAAAGCTCATGGAATTCGAAGGAGGAGGGGGTTTTAAGAGATTCCACTGTGGTATTATTTAGAGTTCAAGAAGGATAGGTGGTTGGACTTGGCAGTTAGGAGGCCGTGCTGATCTTGGGGAGAGCGGTTTCAGTGATGGGCATGAAGTCTACTTTGCAATGGGGATAAGGAAGTAGAGGAAGCAATGTGGACACTTGTCAGTATACTTGCTCCCATGGGACAGAGAAAGAAGCTGTGCTATCTGGAGAAGGATGCAGGATTGAAGATGAATTTTTTAAATTTATTATGATGGGAGAAACTGGCACATAAAATAGGCAGCAGCAAAGGAAACCATACAGAGGAAGAGACCGAAAATTCAGGAGAGAGAGGGTTAACTTACAGAGCGAGTACAAGTTAGAGCCTCTTTGGGAGATTTAGCCTCAAACCCAGAGAAGAGGGTTAACTTGCAGGTTAGATGGTAGGAAGTTGAGGAAGTTCTTCATGTCTGATAGCCACATTGCTCTATGTAATAAAAGCCAAAATTCCATTTGCTGGAAGGAGAGAGATTTCCTGGAATGCGGAAGGGCCTTGGAAAGAATAAGTTTGGAAATAGAAAAGGAAGCTGACTTGGATATTGACTGTATTTATTGTGGTAATCTTTTTTGCAATTTACACAAAGATTGAATCATTATGTTGTACACCTGAAGCTAATATAATGTTATATGTCAATTATATCTCAAAAAAAAAAGGAGGGGTGCCTGGGTCCCTCAGTCAGTTAAGCGTCCAACTTGATTTCGACTCAGGCCATGATCTCGTGGTTTGTGAGATTGGGCCCCACATCAGGCTCTGCACTGATAGCATGGAGCCTGCTTGGGATTCTCTCAGTCTCTCTCTGCCCTTTCCTTCTCTGCTTGTGCTGTCTCCAAACAAACAAACAAACAAACAAACATTTTTAACAAGGAAAGAGAGATGACTAGAATACATGGACAGATAGCCCAGTGGCACTGCATGAGTTAATCATGCATTTAGGGGCACCTGGGTGGCTTAGTCGGTTAAGCAGCCGACTTCAGCTCAGGTCATAATCTCACAGTTCATGGGTTCAAGCCCCACGTCGGGCTCTGTGCTGACCACTCAGAGCCTGGAGCCTATTTCAGATTGTGTGTTTCCTTCTTTCTCTGCCCCTCCCCTACTCATACTGTCTCTCTCTCTCCATGTCTCACAGAAATAAATAAAAGGTTAAAAAAATTAATCATGCATTTATAGTGGTACCTAAATTCATATAGTGATGGCACTTATCCAGAGATAAAGCACAGAAGGCTGATGGGATAATCTAGTGGGTTTTGTCCCTTAGGTGCTGGCAAGGGAACACACAAAGACATTCCGTAGGAAGATGTCTAAATGGATACATAGGTCATGGTAGGATAGGGGAGAAAATAAAATCATTTGATTTTATTTTATTAGATATCTGAGAGATAAGGGTGAGAGGGCAAGGGACCATCAGTCTTAACGAAGTAGAAAAAGCAAAACCAGTTTTGGGGAAAAGATGGAAGGACAGAATCTAGTGATCAAAGACCAATGTATTTGGAGTTAAAACTTGGAAGGTAGAAGAGTTCTGGGCACTAGCACAACTCCACCACTTTTCTCCCTGACTCTTTTCTCTTTCTTCCCATTCTCCCGTCCCTTCACTCAGAACCAAGCTTTTTTCTTCACTCCTTTCTGAAATAAGAATACCCTCGAAGAGCTTTAAATGGACGAGTGACATGATCTGATATGAAATGTTTAGAGCAGCAAGAGACATTAAGATTTGTAGCAGCATTGATTGTCATAATACAACACTAGGAAATAAATATTCATCAGTGGCCTGGATAATGCTGCATCTATTTAGTCTGAAAGCAGAAATTAAACTGCATTGCTCAGAGGTACAGAGAGGGGTAGCTAAACTTGCAAAACAAGGAAATGATTGTCAGAAAAGTAAGGATGCTGGTGACCTCTAGGAGAGTAGAAGTTGTCTTCATCAGGGAGGATGCTTGGAGCATGTGGGGGCTGGTGATGTTCTTGTTCTTGACTGAGTAGTGGTTTTATGGGTAGCTCCTTTATAATTATTCTCAAACCACACACATATGGTTTTGCACTTTGCTGTATCATATATCCCAACTAAAGAGAAAACCTGCATGAAATGATACATACCATATATAGGAGAAGAGGAATGAGATTAAGGAGTTATGTGCAGAGGCAATTGTGTTTGTGATATTCCGTTTCATGAGCAGGGAGCTAAGTATCGTCTATAATTGTTTACATGTCTGAAATATTTAAATCAAAATTAAAACTAAAACATGTAATACGGAAAAGAAGATGAATGCTTTTGTTTCTGTTTTCATTTCCTTTCTGGTTGTCAGATTATTTATTCAGTAAATTAGAATCAGGAGAGAAAATTCAGTAGCTAAATCAGTACTCTGGAGATTTGCCAGCGTTCAGAAGTTCTTTTCGTTAGGGAGACATGGAGAACAGAATCCAGTTGCTAATCACAGGGCTTGATCTCAGGCCTGTTTGGTTTACTCTTGGAGAAGTGAAACCAGAGCATAACTGCCTGTGTTCGGAGAGCAGCCCCCACCTCCGCATGAGTGTGTGCTGCTCATCCAGTCCTTCTCTCAAAGGCTCGCTGACCCTTCCCCGCAGCCTTCATGTGAACTGGCCTGGAAGTCATTTCACTGTTGGGAAGCAATAGCTGCTGCCAACAAACTGCCCTGCTTCCCAGAAAGCCTGTTCCAATCCCTTCCTCCTCATTCAGCAAGTCTTCATTCCAGGCTGCTGACCTTGGATCTCCCCCCTCCCTCCACTGTGTAAACAGAAATGACTGGGAAACTGTATTACTAAAGGAAATCCTCAGCAGAAATGGGAAATGAAAACTCCAACACATTCAGAATGCGATGTAAAGCTGGTTACACATGGATTTCCCTACCTCCTGAGCCCCTGGGGCTCCCATTTTCTTTTTCTTTTCTTTTTTTTAATAGTTTATTGTCAAGTTCCTTTCCATATAACACCCAGTGCTCTTCCCCACAAGCGCCCTCCCCCATGTCCATCACCCCCCTCCCCTGCCTTTTCATTTTCTTTATACGGCCTTTCCTTAGGGAGTTGGAATAACTATCTTTCTGATAGCCTTTAGTTCTGGGGTTTTCTCACATGGATTCCTAGGGGGAGGAGCGGTCATCTGGGAGGGTGGAGAAATGGAAGGAAGCTGGTCCTGGTAACTCCTTGTTGAGTGAATCAACCCAGGATCTGCTCAGACTTCTTGTTAGGTAAGATAATAAAATCCTCATGTAAGCCAATTTTGGTTGCAGTTTCTGTTACAGCTGAAACATCCCAATTGTCATAGGACAGAAAGAGGAAAATTCTGTCATATATATGCGTATAGTTGAGAAGGGCTGGAGCAGTAGTGATAGATAAGACAAAGCCTCAAGGGACCCTCTTTAAGGCAGTGCTCCTCCAGGTGTGGTCCATGCACTTGCAGCATCAGGATAACCTGGGAGTTTGTCAGGAGTGCGCATGTAAGGGCTTCACTCTGGACAGACCAAATCAGATTCTCTGGAGGTAGGACTGAGAATTTGTATAATAACAAGGTCCTCCCTCCAGTGATTTTGATGCAACTTAAGTGGGAGAAAACACTTCTACACCTGGGAGTGTGATTGGTCCAACAGAGGAAGTGCTGTGCCTCTAGCTTATGGCAGACCTCTCTGAAGCTGTTCCAGTCTTCTAGGTCTCCATTTCCTTTTCGGTCTCAACACTAGGATCAGATAAGGAACTGGGTAGAAAAATGGTTTGAGAATGTTCAGAGCGTGATGCCTAGGAGAGTCCCTGAGCTGACCCAGCCGCTCCTAGGGGACACAGCATCTCAGGCTGCAGACAGCATGTCAGCTTCTTTGGGTAGGGCCTGTCTCCATCCGCAGGGTAACTGGCACGTAAAGGATGGAGAGTCACTGTCATTTTAACTGGACGCGGTTGGTCTTATCTTGAGGTTCCTTTTTTTCGGGTTCCTGCAGGAGTCAATCAGGAAGAACTGGAAACCCAGCTTTTGCTCTTGTGGCCTGTGGAGGGTTGGCCCCTGTCGCAGTGCTGCCCCTCCTCTCTGACAACCTCAGAGACCTCAGCCCTCCTCCCGCCACACCCTCCGCATCCTCAGATATCCTCCTGCCACCTCTACTAAGGTGACCTGGTCCCCTCCCCGTATTTCCCTGGCCTTCGATGCCGGAGGAGACATAGCACCCACTACTCTGAAGACAGAACGACTAGTTCGTGAGCCCTGCCTCCTCTCCAGTTACTGAGCGTCAACTCCAATGAGGGAGCCACCCTGCGAACCAACGAAGAGGGTCTGCGTAGATGTGGCGGTCGCGCGCCGCCCAGCGCGCCGGGCGGATAGCGGGTGGAAGGGGCGCGCCTACTGTTCTGAGGACCAATCAGAGCACGGCAGACTAGCAGGTCAGGCTCCCAGTGGCCACTCGGGTGCAGGCCGAACGCGTTTCCTGCTCTTGGACTGGACAAGCTTCCTGCCAATCAGGGCGGAGCAAGAGGAGCCTCGGCCAATAGCGGGAGGCGGCCGGGTCAGGCCGGTGGCCCTGCGGTCCGCGCGGTGGTCGGTGAGCCCGTAGGCGCTGAGGGAGTGGCCGCCCTCCGGCTCTCGCGCGCTGCGCTTGCCGCCCCCGGGGCCCGCCCGTCGGCCGCGCCGCGTCATGCCAGGCGCTGCTCGGCGCTAGTGCCCGGGGCCGCTGCCGCCGCCGCCCGCCCGCCCGAAGCCGCGCCCACTGTCCAGAGCCAGAGGGATGGTGGTAGTCACGGGGCGGGAGCCAGACAGCCGTCGCCCAGACGGTGCCATGTCCAGCTCCGACGCCGAAGACGACTTTCTGGAGCCGGCCACCCCGACGGCCACGCAGGCGGGGCACGCGCTGCCCCTGCTGCCCCAGGAGGTACCCGGGGGGTGGGGCGTGGGAAGGGAGGTAGAGGGAGGAGCAGATGCCCAGCAGAGCTGACCTTGGGGTGTGTACAGCGCCGAGGCTGGGCTCAGGGGTGGGGCCGAGGGCGGCGCCAGAGGACGGAGCTCCCCAGCCCACTCTACGTCCGGTAAAACGTACAGGTGTGTCTTCCTGTCCCTGGGGCACCTGATTCCCGCATCCCACGCCCCCCTCTTTCTGTATTCGCTGACTGCAAGGTTGGTTTACTCCCACCCCTATGTCCCATCCGGCCAGCTAGAAGAGGGAAGGGAGTCTGTGGGAAGGGGACCTCAGAGCCCCAAGGGATGAGAGTGTCTTCTAGAAAATCCAAGAGGTGGCCTTCATGGTTGCCCAGACCCAACCTGCAGCTGCCCAGAAAGTCGGGTAAGGGACTCTGTGCAGGTAGAAAGAGGGCTAAGTAATAGATGTGTCCGCACTCGCCTGACAACTCCATGGCTTTCCTCCCCTGCCTCCTGTGCCGTGGTGCGCCCACTGGTCTTCATGTGTATGACAGTATCACATTTAGAGCTGAAATGTCTCTCAAGAGAAGGGGAAAGAGGAGGGAAGGTGGGGCGCTGCTGGGCGCTGAAGAGGGAGACTAGGAGGTAGGAGCTGAGATGGTGCTGGGTGTGGGAGCCCGTGACCCTGGAGGAGTCCTAGGAGAATGGACAGTTCCAGAGGGGCAGGGCTGGGCTGGAGTTAAAAGCCTGTGCCCTGACATCATGAAACACTTAGAACAAGGAGCACAACTCTAGGAGTACTCTGCAGTTGGTGGGGGGAGGGGTTGGAGAGAAAGCTCACTTTTCATGCACTGCCATGGGGGAACAATGGGGTTTGAGAGAAAGAGCCTGAGACCCAGAGACTGTAGGGCCAGCTCCCCCACAGATACATTGTTCCATGTGAGATCCCAAACCGGTTTTGGTTGCTTTTTCCTCTGTGCCTCAGTCTCTTCCGCTCTACTATGGAGCAAACACTTGGATTGGGATGAGTTGTCCTTGGAAAACGTGTACAGAGCTCCAGAAGTGTAAAGTATTCTTATCCTGAAATAATATCTGAGTCCTTGCTAGCACTTAGGATAGTTTTATTGGAGCTATAGATTGCATAGAAGGCATTTGCTATCCTTTGGTTGCAGAAGAGTCACAGCGCATACACACAGAAGAACTGTGCATAACCTTTCTATTTCATTCATTCATTCATTCTCTCATTCATTCATTCACTCATACGTTTAATGCATATTTGGGTCTTTACTGAGTCCCAGGCATTGCACTAGGCTCTGGGTAACTTTGATTTAATGTATTTGTATTCTACTTTATTTCACAGAGGATTTAAGGGTTGATATTATTTTACTCATATGTGGAATCTAAAAAACAAAACAAAACAAAGAAAACCAAAGCATACATAGACCCATTAATACAGAGACAACAAGCTGATGGTTGCCAGAGGGCAGGGAGGGTGGAGGGATGGGCAAAATGGGTAAAGGGGAGTGGGAAGTATTTGCTTCTAGTAACAGAATGAATAAGTCACGGGGATAAAAAGTACAACATAAGGAATATAGTGAAATAATAATAGCAATGTATGGTGACGGGCGGGAGCGACCCTTGGAAGCATACCATGTAAAGACTTGTCAGATCACTGTGTCATACACCCAAAACTAATGTAACACTGTGTGTCATCTATACCTTTAAAAAATGTGGAAAACAAACCTGGAAAGCTGGGGGAAAGAACTCTCTAGATAAATATACATTGGAGTCTTAGAAATGTTGTAATATTGAAAAGTATGCACTGGTATAAAATTTTAGTCAATCTAGTGGTTTGTGGGAAAATTAGAACTGGTTTCATTTCTTTATTTTATTTTTAAAATTTTTTTTGATGTTTGTTTATTATTCAGACAGAGAGAAACAGAGGATGGATGGGGGAGGGACAGAGAGAGAGGGAGACACAGAATCTGAAGCAGGTTCCAGGCTCTGAGCTGTCAGCACAGAGCCTGACGTGGGGCTCAAATCTACAAACTGTGAGATCATGACCTGAGCCAAAGTCGGATGCACAACTGACTGAGCCACCCAGGCGCCCCTTATTTTTTTAATTTTTTTTTTTTTTTAAGAGAGAGAGAGACAGCATGAGGGTCAGAGAGAGAGGGAGACACAGAATCTGAAACAGGCTCCAGGCTCTGAGCTAGCTGTCAGCACAGAGCCTGACGCGGGGCTTGAACCCACAAACTACAAGATCATGACCTGAGCCGAAGCCGGATGCTCAACCGACTGAGCCACCCAGGTGCCCCGGGCTTAATTTCTTTAAAACCACAAGTAGTGAAAGATATTCCCCCCTTCCACTCCCCCAAAAAAAGGTCCCGGGTATTTTAGGGAGAACCTAGAGCTTCTCCTGGCAAATCTATACCATCTTTCCCTGTCCTTCTCCCTGACCTTGTTTCCAGAACCTTAGCTGGACTGGGGGACTGATGTCACTCTACAGAGTAAGAGAGAAGCGGTGAGGTACAAAGAATGAGGAGTGGATCCCTGGCATGGTTCCACAAACATCTCTGAGCCCTGCTGTGGGTGGCCTCATGATTAGTGAACAAGGTGCTGTCCCTGCCCTCAGGAAGCTTGAGGTCTAGAGGGTGGGCTGACAGAGGAAAATAACTGCCAGTGTACCGTGCTAGGCCTATGACAGAGGAGAGCGTGTGGTCCGTGGTGAAGGCACAATGGAGGGAATGTTCAGTGAACTCTGTCTTCGGTGCATGTGAGGAAAAACAGAGCAGAAATGCTCACAGAATTGGGAGACTTAAAGAGAAACTTTTATTTTTTAAGAAAGAAAGAGCGCGTGCGTGTGCACACGACTTAGGGAGGGACGGAGGGAGAGAGAGAATCCTAAGCAAGCTCCATGCTCAGCATGGAGCCCAGGGTGGGGCTCGATCTCACAACCCTGCGATCATGACGTGAGATGAAATCGAGTCAGCTACCTAACCAACTGAACCACCCGAGCTCCCCAAAGAGAAACTTTTAGAATGAGCTGAAGCTGCTAACCTATATGATGCCTTGGGGTGTATTAGAGAAAGGACACACAGCTGGGCTAGCAAATCACTCTGAGATCAGTGTCCTTGTGCAGGGAACAACATACACCACATAGGGGGCACCTGCATTTGCTAGATGGACAAAGGGAGAGCGGAAAGAACATTCTGGACAGAGAAGACAACATGAGCAAGGGCGTAAAAATGATACATTTGGAAGTGGAAAGGGGGACAATGACGGCTTTGAACTCTAGAACAGCGATAGTAGGATTGGGGGTGTGGAGGCCTGATTTCATGGCTATTGGGGAGAGAGTGGGTAAGAGTGTGGGCAAAGAGAGGAGAGAGAAGGGCGTTCAGAAAGACTCCTGGATTTTAGCCTTGAGCGACTGACTGGGGTAGCACCAGTAAGACCCCAGAAGACCACAGTCAGAGCGGCCTCTGTTCTCATTCTCCAATGCCTGGCTGAAAGTGCCGGTGGTTCCTTTCCAGTTTCCTGAGGTTGTCCCCCTTAACATTGGAGGGGCTCACTTCACCACACGCCTGTCCACCCTGCGGCGCTATGAAGACACCATGCTGGCGGCCATGTTCAGCGGGCGACATTACATTCCCACCGACGCCGAGGGCCGCTACTTCATTGACCGGGATGGCACCCACTTTGGGTATGTTTCTCCCTCTGTGAGCAACTTTATGGTCCTAGTGAGTAGGACCTGGGCTTCGGTATGGGGCTTTGGTATCTTCCATTAGTACCCGGAAAATAAAAGAGCCAATGTACTGATGGAATTTAGTAAATGTGCTTATTGAATTGGATCAAAAGTCATAGTGTCTTTTCCGGTGGCGACCAGGACAGCCGGAGAGAGCACAGGAGATGCACGCTGGCTGGATGTGATGCGATTGGAGACCAGGAAGTTGTCACCTGTGTGGAATAGGTGTGATCCCATCTGTAGGCAGGGGAGCCCCAAACAGCTTCGTGGAGAATATCCTCAGATCAGATTCTGGGGCTCCACGTTGCCATTAGGAAGGGACATGGTATATGACAGTGGTTCTCAGAGTTTCTTTGATAGTTTAAAACAAATGAACAGAAAAGGTGAAGGAAACATGAACTAATGATTGCCATCCTTAAATTTTTCCAAGAAAAGCCTTTAGGAAAAAAAAAACCACCTTCAACTGTGACTGTCATTTTAACACTAAAACATGGAAAGACACAATCTCAAAAAAGAAAATGGCTCTTCCCAAGGAAGGACTTCTGACACCTTACACAGAAACAATTTAAGGACTTTATGTTTTAGTCTCCTTGTTTGTGAACTGAGAAATAACTATGGCTGCCTCACAGGCCTGCCATGCCGGTTACGTGAAGAGCCTTGGTGGGACCCCTGGCCAGGTCCTTCCAGAGCGTGTGGCAGGAGCTCTTTGCCCCTTCAGTCTACCTTTGGAGATGACCACAGAACTAACATGGTTCTTGACCTTCAACAAATTGGCTGAGGGGTCAGAATGTGTCCGGCCACCGCGTGTCTGTGCTGGCCTCCATGCAGGATTGCCCGCACGGGGAGAAAGGTCATTTTTATCCTCAGAAAGGAGCCTCTGGTCATACAATTTGCTTTGAAGCATCTGGGTTTCCCCCGTTGGGCTGTCAGCTGCCTCCAATGCTGAGAAAACAAAGTGTCACATCGCTCTGCAGAGCTATAAAAAGATTTTTGTTTGCAGGCTGTTTGGGGGAGGAAAGTGCTGGCCCCAGCTGGCAGCTCACACAGCACTCTTCGCTGGGCCTCGCCCCGGGGTCGTTTCTCAGAGCAGACCAAGGTTTGCTTCAGATCCTAGAGGACTAACTTGGGGAGGGGTTGTGGGGAGGAGGAACAGGGTTTGGCTCGAGGCTGATGTGCCCATGCCCAGGTGGCCGTAGCTGGAGAAGGTCAGAGTGGGCCAGGGTGTGGCAGAAAGCAGGATGTTGTGGCATTTATCCTCAGCCTGCTAGACTCCAACGGTCTGTGATTCATCATCAGCCGATGAAGTTGCTTAAAGACTCAGAGAAAATAAACTAAGGTAACATCAGGTACATTTCTCTGCTGGGGCAGCTCATGTGCCCCTAGCACCCACCAGGGAGGCTGCTTGGGTCACCACCTGGGGCGATCACCCACTGTGATCGGTGAACAGCACTTTGGACTAGAGTCTGGACCACAGTGGGTGTGGAGTCAGCCATGTCTGCATCTGGGCCTCTGCTAGCTGTGTCTCCTTGAGTAAGGGTATCCTTTAACCTCTCTGAGCCCCTCTTTTTCTTAATTTAAAAATGGACCTAAGATGGCACTTAAATGTCATTGAAGGGATTAAATGGGATAACACATGAATAGTAGCTGACCCAGATTAATACTTAGTGAGTGTTAATGGTCACAGACGAACTATTGAGGCAACAGCTTGATCTGGGGGCTTACTCACATCTCTTTACAGAAGAAACCTTCCCACACTTAACTGGCGATGGCTCTGATTCCTCTTAGCGCCGAAGAATCTGAAGATAGAATTAAAGTAACTGAATTTTTATTTTAAGAAACTGCAGTATGTGATTTTATTCATTCGAGGAACCAATTTGTCCAGGCATTCAGGATAGCATTTGCTGTCCATATAGCTACAGAATAAGACGGATGGCAATGAAATTTAGAAAATGGGGAACGCTTCCACATCACTAGTGGAAACCTAAAATGCAACAACCGTTTTGTTAAGCATGCACTTCACCTATGGCTGAACAAGTCTCCTGATATGTAGCCAAGAGGAGTTGGTGCACGTGTCCACAGAAAGTCTTACACAGGAGTGTTCATCACGGCTTTACTCATAAGAGCCCCAAACTGGAAACAACTCAACTGTCTATCAATGGGTAAATCAGCTGTAGTAGATCCAGCCAATGCTGCTCTACTTAGCAATAAATAGAAACAAAGTACTGGTACATTATAAGGGATGAATCCCAGAAACATTGTGTTGAAGGAGAGAAGCTAGGCACAGGAGAGAACCTACTCTGTGCCTCCACTTATATGAATTTCAAGATGAGGCAAAACTAATCTTTGTTGATAGAAGAATTCTGGGATTGATTGAGAAGAGGCAGAGGGAAACTTTAAGGAGATAGAAATGTTCTATATCTTGGCCTAGGCAGTGGTTATAATCAAACTATACAATTAAGATCTGTACATTTGAAAAAAAAAAAGATCTGTGCATTTGTTGCATATTAATTATCCCTCAATTTAAATATATATGTCTTAAGGAGCCTAGAATATGTATTTTTCCATTATTCCTATATATGCCCAATAATAACAATACCGAATAAAATAAGTGTACTATACCTAATGATAATTATAAACGTAATGATAATAACACTGATAATAATAGCTACTAGTGCTTATTGAGGACTTGCCTTATGCCAGGTATTTTCTAAGCACTTTTTATATATTAAATCCTTTAATCCCTTCATACCATTACAGGGTAGTTTTTAATTTCCCCTCATTTTACAGATGGGAAAATCAAGACACAGAGAGGTCAAGTTCGCCTCTCCAAGGTCACACAGCTGGTAGTCTGGTTCCATTCTCTGTGCTCTAACCACTATGGGGCACTGCCCAGATCCGTAAGATTCCTCTCACCAACCCTCTTTCCTTCCTTCTCAGAGATGTGCTGAATTTCCTGCGCTCAGGGGACCTGCCACCCCGGGAACGCGTACGGGCTGTGTACAAAGAGGCTCAGTACTATGCCGTCGGGCCCCTCCTGGAGCAGCTAGAGAACATGCAGCCTCTGAAGGGGGAGAAGGTGCGCCAGGCGTTTCTGGGACTCATGCCTTATTACAAAGGTGAGGGGTCAGCTGCCCGGGGTGGTCGAGGTGCGGGAAAGGAGGGTGCACGGCACCTGTGTGGGCCCCAGATGCATGTATATTACTCAAGATCAGAGAGATTCCTGCTTCCCTTTCTGCCCTCCCTTCTGAGTCAAATTTGGAAGATTTGGGTTAAATGGGGCCCACTTTGCCTGTGACATCATCAAGTCATGTTTCAAAAGGATTGTCCCCATTTTATCCTTTTGGTTTCCTTTTGCCTTGGAGATCCATGATTCCTGTTTAAGTTTGTGCCCTGCATAGCCCCACAGAGTCCCTTCCCCAGGACCCGCCTCTTCCCTGTTGGATCATGCCTTCACTGGGGCCCTCTCTTTGAGCCCTGAGACTGCCTTGCCCACCCCCCCCACCTCCACCTACTGACCCCTGTCCCAGTGATGGGTGCTGTGTTCACCCCCATAGACCATTTGGAGCGGATTGTGGAGATCGCCCGGCTGCGTGCAGTGCAGCGGAAGGCCCGTTTTGCCAAGCTCAAGGTCTGTGTCTTCAAGGAGGAGATGCCCATCACCCCCTATGAGTGTCCGCTTCTCAACTCCCTGCGCTTCGAGCGGAGCGAGAGTGACGGGCAGCTGTTTGAGCACCACTGCGAAGTGGATGTGTCTTTTGGGCCCTGGGAGGCTGTGGCTGATGTTTATGACCTCCTGCACTGCCTGGTCACGGACCTCTCAGCCCAGGGCCTCACTGTGGACCATCAGTGCATTGGGGTGTGTGACAAGCACCTCATCAACCACTACTACTGCAAGCGCCCCATCTATGAGTTCAAGATCACATGGTGGTGAGTAGCCTGGTTAGGGAACAGAGTCCTATCAGGGACGGTGTCCATTCCCCTTAGTGGCGCTGGGAGTAAGATCCCTGGAAGGGACACTGACTGCCCCAGACCTGCTGAGGTGAGGACCAAGTCCTGAGGCACAGCTCCAAGGGGACGAAGGTCTCCCAGCTGTACCTCGGGGTCAGGCTCAGGGCTTGTGGCCCACAGGGACCTGGTGCCTGGATTCACCTGACCCTTCCTCTAGGCACGGTGGTCTTTGCCCGAGGCTTACGGGGGTCTGGCTTGCTAGGGCTTGACCAGAAAGTCCAGAGAGGTTTTGTCACCCTCTTGATCTTGCAAGAGAGTTTCTGCCCTTTTTAGAGCCACGTTAGCAAAGTGTCGTCGGCATAATCACTTCCTCAACCCTGTTCAAGTGTCCCTTCCTCGTGCCTAAGTATAGGTGTGAACACAGAGTATGATGGGGGTTTACCCAAGTAGCTGCCCACAGCCCCTGGCGGAAGAAGCAGCATCTTCTGGCCCTCTTCCCCCGGGGATAGTTCCCTGCTTTGTTTTAGGGTGTGGGAAGACTCTTCCTCTTGGAACATCTTCTTCACCACCTTCTGGAGATGTAACCATAGTTGCCAAAGCCATGTACCAGGTTGGCCTTAGAAGAGCACAATGTTTACAGCCCTGCCGCAGGGCCTTGGCTTCTCCTACCTTCCAACAACCTTGCTTGCTTGAAGGGGTGTCTTCTCAGGGCTGTAATGCAGATTTCAAGGTTCCTTTTGAAGATTTCCCTGAATCAAGCAGGCAAGTCGCATAGATCTTCTGTTATCTTTGAGATGTAACATCCTTTCTAGAGGCTCGAAATAGCTCTTTGGCTGCCATTTCATGTGTTAGCATCCAATTTGTGGTGAACCTCCTTAGATAGAAACCCCTTGTTTTTTTAACCCAATTGCTCTATCCTGCTAATGTTCTCCTAGGAGAGTGTGCGTTCTGAGAAAGCGAAGAGAGGCTGGGGTGGGAGGCACAGCTATCCCGGGGGCTGTGGGAAGACAGCAGCAGACCTCCCTCATGTTTTACTGTTCCCACTGCATTTCCTTGTGCTCCGTGTGCAGACCAGGGCAGGCAGTCAGGAGGCAGGCGTGCATCTCCGAAGGGGAGAGCTCCGCAGCACCAGTAGTTGGAAGATACGATCTCTGTGCTGCAGTAAGGACTCCTCCCTGTGATCATGATTGTGCTGGACTGTTCCTGGGTGTTTTGTAGAGAGTTTTTTATATATAAAAAAACTAGTGAGGACAGCCTCTTGGGTCCCAGTCCCACAAGACCAGATTGGTGAGGGAGGGAAGGGATAGCTAAAGATGTCGGTGTCCTTCTGAGGAAGAGAAGGCCAAGCCTTGGACCTTGGCAGGGCTCCTTCCCAGGGCAGCGCTCTCCTGGCCCTCTGTGGGAACAGGGATTCCAGGGCATGGTTTTGCACTTGTACACTGTCTTATATGGTGGAACAGACGTACAGGATGAGATCTAAGAGGAAAGTATACAGTCAGTTGCTCAGGTTCCGAGATACGCATTCTCTCTATTGTCCTCACCCACAAATGAATCCTCACTTTCCTGGAGTTGATGTCCCTGCTTGAAACTTAGCCCACCAGCATGCCTCTTGTCTTGTCCTAACAGAAGTCTCCCGTTTAAGTTGCTCCAGTTGGTGTTACTGCCTAATACGGATTCATTTTTAGACAGACACTGAGGCAAGCTATTCAGGAGAAAGTGCAGTGTGAGTAGAAAGCAGACAATTAATCCCAGTGTTTTCAGGAATCTGGCCTGGGCCTCTTCTCTCTCCCACCCTTGTCACAGAGCATCACCGCCCTTGGTTATTTAGAGTCCAGACACGTAAGGTAGAGTGATTGGCTTGCCCAAAAACAGGTCCTGAAGACAAGCTTGGGGCTACCGGGGTGCTGCACAAGGGCACTGTCCTCGTGCCTCTTGCTAGAGACACCCCTTTGGATCCGCTCTGCCCCTGTGTTGTTCCCACAATGGTGTGTTCCGTGCCATTGTGGGGGAGACGAGGCGCTGGGCCAGTAGACCAGGCAGCAAGGTCGCAGCGAGACTGGCAGCCAGCTTAGAGCCCTTTGAAGTAAAAGAGTTCGGCGGCCCAGTTTGGCCGTTCTCTGATGAGAAGCCAAGGATGTGGCGGTTTGTGGTACTGGCCTCCAAATAAAGGTCATATCTGAGGAAGAGACTTCTCCCGGCTGTCTCCTTTCTCATCTCGAACTGGTCAAGGCTAGAGCATAAGAAGGGTTGGATTAGGAAGGAGGGCCCCACTTCTTCTCGATCAGAAGGGAGTGTATTTTCATAGCATTCTTGTGCCTAATGTTGATGGGTCAAACTGAAGGGCCTGCCTTTGGAGCTTCGTTGTGTTTGACCTTGGGCACCTTTGCTCCCAGGTGTCACGCTCACTGGTTGGGAAGGTGAAAGTTTTAGGATACAGGATTGTATGGTGCAAGAGCAGACACAGCAACATTCAATAAAAATGAAAATGTTAATTAATCACAACAAAAAAGATTGAACAAAACCACAATGGAACACATCACACCATCCCAGAAGGGGGAATTTTTTGAGTAACACTCTAAATAGAAGAAACAGAGGACTCGTCACCACCTTTATTCTGCTTTTCGTTAACTCACGAGGCTGTCCAGTGCTTATCACGTGGAAAGGAGGCTGCTGTGCTCTGAAAGTTTCTATTCTTTCTTCCTGGGGCTGGGGATATTCTGGGAGCTGTCTGAACCGTGTGCCTCAGGCTGGTCAGGTGACATTCTCTTCCTGTTCTGAGTCGCTTGTCGGAAGACTAGGAAGAATGACGTTTGCAGACCACAAAGTGGGGTGAGCCGCAGTGTGCGGTCTTGGTCTAAGCTGGATTTTGAAGAAGTTAAGACAAACGACAACCACAACAAAACAAAAACCACTCACACTGATCCCAGTTAGAATTTCAAGTATCCTTCTCGGACCTTCTGTCCATATTTGATTCTAAGTGATTAAGCTTTCTTGGGTACCATTTTGCTGGGGCTCCTTCATGAAGGCAGCGTCCGCCTTGTAATCCTTAAAAGAGGGAGGCTTTTTTTCTGTGTTCATCAGAAGCTGGAGTGGGAGGGGCTGGGGTGGGAGAGGCCCTTTTTAGAATTCTGGAAGAAACATACATGTTTACATATGTGACTTGGGAGAAGGGTGGGTTGGCAGGGTACAGGAAGACTGGGTATAGGAACAGGTTGCGTCTGGGGTATGGGGGAGGGGCGTCACCTGGGCCCACTGTCTCCCTTCTGCAGGGTGTCGGGTTCGTGTACGTGGTATAACATTTCCTGTGTTCGTTCACCCCGTCTGTGAGCGCGTTGGTGCATGGAGCCTCAGGCCCCTCACATGGCATTAAAGTAAAGAATTAGAACCTGGGTGCTGTGCCTTTCTTTTTTAGAGACTTACTCTCATCCCTCCTCTGCCCCCCACTGTGTGAGCAAACGTGTCTTGATTGCTGCTTAAAATGGGTCATATTTTGGGACACTCGGCTAAATAAAAGAGGCTCTTTCCTGAGACCAGCCCCCTGAACTTCTGCCCCGACTTGAAGTTAGAGGGAGATGGGCCCCAGGAAGGCCCTTTTACAGTTACTGTCACCTCGTGTCTGTTCCAGGTGGGACTGTGCCCACCCAGCCTGGGCCCCAGCTCTGCCCTCTTGTGTAGCGAGGCCTTCAGGGGAGGAAGATGGCACCGCTGCACATGTTGCACATGTTGCACGTATGTGGCCGACAACCATGTCAGGTGGTTCGGAACGAAATCCCTCCTGTCATGTCACCACTTCTGTCAAGGGGCAGATAAATGGCTCTCAGCGCATGTGAGCCTCAGTGGTTAAGACCCCTCCTTGAGGAAAATGGAAAGAAGTTGCCCTTCCTCTGAAAGCAGAGCTTGACTAATGAGTGTCCTCATCAAGATGCCCCATGGAGTCACTTTCATGGAAAGGTGAGTTCTGACCTGCTGGGTAGGTATGCTGCCCTCCAACTGCTTCCTTAAATCTCTGCTTTTTCTGACTTTTAAACCAAAGCACCGTGTTACCCGTGCCAGATGTATTCCCTGACCTAACAACTGTGCACGCAATCACAGAGTAACGATACACTGATAATCCTTAAGAAGTCGGAAGCTGAAGGTCACGGAGACATACTTTGCTCAAGGGCAGATAGCTAGTAAACGGCCAAGTCAGGATTCAAACCCAGGGCCCTTTTCTGAAATCCTCACGGGTATTCAACAGAGCCCTTCCTTCTTTTTGGCAGCCCAGTGTCCCACCTCTGAGACTCAGGGCTTCACCCTGCTTCAGCCTGTGAAACTTGAAAAGCAGATACTCTAGAGGGAATATTAGAAAGACTTCCTTGGATGTGTTAAGCAGTCCCTGAGTATTAAGGAGCTGGCCGGGGTCCACAGTGTACCGCCTTTCTTAGTAAGGGGCACATGTTTACTAGATGGAGAAGGACCCTGCTCCTGGGCAATGAGTGGAGGTCAGTAGTGGCTCCCCGGCTGGACCGTGGGTGTGGCAGAATGAGCCGGGACAGCCTGAGTTCATCAGACTCTTGCAGCCCCCAGGCCTAACCACACAGATGCGCTGTGCGGCCTGGTCCTGTGGGGAGTATGCCTGAGGCCTCGGCCCTCCTTCAGGGACCCCTGGCATCAAGAAAGTAATTGAATGTGAGGCTCCTTAGTGTGGCTCAGGGGGTGCTGTGTGCCTGGCTTCGGGCTTATGACCCTTAGATCTGGGTCTCAGCCATGCCTGTTTGTTCCTTTGTCATCATTTTGAGGATGATCTCTTAGCTAGCTTTACTTACCTTTCATTTTGATCTGCTTAACTTATAGCATGTTGCTTAAGCTTGTGTTTACTTACCTTTAACTTTCTGTCTTTTGACTTCTTACCGTTTTGTTTTTCCTTTCATGTACTTTATACCATTCTCTATTTTTTAAACAGAATTTTAAACTTTATTTATTTATTTATTATTAACATAATTTTAAAATAAAGCGCTTATATGAATAGGATGCCAGTGAAGGTAGTTCTTGTTCGGAGCAAGGGTAATTATGTGGGTTTTTTTCCCCTTCTCCAGTCATTTCTACAATGATCTTACTAGCTGTGAACATTAGGTATCTCATTTCTCCCTTAGGCAAATATCTTCTTCTAAAATCTAAATATGCGGGAAAACTGACAGTGCAATTACAGAAGTCATAGGTCTGATGCCCAAGCTTCTCCCTTCCCCTCCACAAAGCTCCCTTCCCTCCATGTGCACAGAGTAACAGTCAGCTCCGCCTTAGGAACGAGGCAGCCCCGTACCCGGTTGCTAAAGACTTCTTCCTTCACACACTGGTCCTTCCTGAGCAATGACATGATCTGAAAATCCTGGGATTCCACCACCTCCAACTGCCTGGAACCAAGTGGAAACAGAACTGTTGCACACCAGGAAGAAAAACCCAGCACAACTGCAGGAAAGACTGAGTTGAACCATCTTGAACTTGAAGTATTTCATAAAAGGGGCCCATAATCAGATTGCGAGGCACCTTTCTCACCCTCTGTGATCTCAGTAGCAACCTGCATCACCTTCCACAAACCATGAATTTTAGAAGATTCTCCTAATGTATTATAGACCCTGTTTTTTTCCCCCTGTATTATGTGACCTTGACAGATGGCCTATCTCCAGTAGATCTTGGGAATAGATGTATACATACTTCTCTCCTTTATTAATAAAATTAAGATAGAACCCCCAAAGCACCACAAAACTTGGAGCTTGACCTCCGTTAAAGAAAATTTATAAGTTAAGAATTGAGTTGAAATCTTCTTTATACTTTTGTTATTTTTTAAAAATTTTTTAAATGTTTTTATGTATTTTTGATACAGACAGAGACAGAGCATGAGAGGGGGAGGGGCAGAGAGAGATGGAGACACAGAACCGGAAGCAGGCTCCAGGCTCTGAGCTAGCTGTCAGCACAGAGCCTGACGCAGAACTTGAACCCACGAACGTGAGATCTGACCTGAGCTGAAGTCGGAGGCTTAACCGACTGAGCCACCCAGGCGCCCCTATACTTTTGTTATTTTTGTAAAGGGATTGGATAGTATCATGAGTAGGTTTAAGTCCCTAGAATATTATGAGTAAGTTTAAAATCCCTATAAATGCTTTTATGAGTGCATTTTTTAACAGCACATCCTTATCTTCATCTCTACCTCAGCTTTCTCTGCCCCAGGGACACATCTGTGTGTGCATGTGTCATGGGTGCCTACCATCACAATGTCATCTTCATCTCCCCATCCCATCCATCACCACCACCCCTCCCGCTGCTCATGACTGTCCTGTCTTTGGCATTTTAAAGCTGGTTGCCTACTTCTGGCCCTGCCTCATCCAGCATTTGCCAGCCCTGGCAGTGATGCTTTGTCCAGCACTGCCCCGAACTTCTTCTCAGTCAGTTAGGTGCTTTTTGCACTGAGGTCCATGACTTTCCAGTTCAGCTCTTTCATCTCTCCTGGTAGGATTGAAAGAGCCTTTTTTCAGCCTTTCTCTTTACACTCTGTATCTATTTCCACAGTGGCAGCAGAGGATACTTGCAGGACCCCACTGAACAGATAAGTTAGCTTCACCCTCCTCTACCTCTGGAAGGGATAAGCAAAATACTCTTCCTGGAAACTACGTTCACCAGGATCTTCCTAACAAAGATATGGACTTCCCTGGTGAGCTGACCACATCACTATTGGCTAAAATGAGGATGGTATGATCTACTTGGTGCTCCCAGAAGTCAGGGTAGAATGTATCTGCCTCCAGGCATACTCAGACAATGTTCCACCCAATTGCCTAATTTTATACTTCCAAATACAGCCCTATTCGGAAATTTCCATTGATTCAGAGAGGCAGAGCATTGAGGAGTCCCATCTGTGGTCACCTGCAGGAATGTTCCACCACTTACATAGGCTGGACCTTTAGCCTAGAGGATTCCACTGAGAGGGGATTATTGCCTGATTTTGAACCCTGTCAGTGCTGGGATTGCTCGGATGGCAATCCTGACTTTCAGCACCCCCCAGGACAGCCTGGATTTGTGGATTGAGATCCAGAGGTAGAATTTCCAGATCGTCCAGCCAAGATGTCCTCATGATAATATATAAGAAAGTAATGTTTCTTTGGTGGAAGGCTCTCCAGATACTCCAGGATTTCTGGGATTTATAGGCAGTAACCATTCATTCATGATCCTCAACTTCCTCGCTTGATCATTCTGTAGTTTTAGGAAGGGGTTTCACCTATTCTCATTAAGGACCCAGAATTCCAACAGCTAAAAACTCCTTTCTCCTATCCTGGCCTTATACCACCAACACACACTTCAGTGCCTTGGCAAGGGTCAGAAGGGGGCACAAGCATGGACAGCCTCTGTCCCTTGTTTCTACATCTCTGTGATGCTGGGATTGGCAGGCCAACAACCTTGGTAGGTGTGAGAGTTGCAATATAACCAACAGATTCAAGGTCTAGAGATGGCACGTGAAAGAACCCCTTAAGGGATGTCATCTACAGGAGCCTGGAGTAGTCAAGGTGGAACTGGGAGCTTTGTCCACACGGGAAGGCCAGGCCATGTTTTTCAAACATTTTGGCTTCAGAAGGTGCTCCATTTGCAAGACCCCAAGAAAGATGCCAGCAGAGGAATTCTGGCTCTGGTTGTAGCTGACTCAGAAGCCATCGCAAGCTGCAGGAAGGTACCACATGCAGCAGAAGCCAGCCAAAACCCAGCGTCTGCCATAGCGGACACAAAAAGGGACTGCATCCTCTTAGAATGGCTGACTAGGGTGACAGGAGAGGAAACTGAACTCAGGTGCTTCTGCTCCATCCTGTTGCTATGCCTTGTGCCTTTACATCCTACCCACTGAAAATGGAAAAGGACATAGAGAATTCTTGGGACCTCATATTTGACACATCAGTCTGGGCTGTCTCCTCCTTGCGTGATCTTGCCTGAATTGCAATGAGTCATTTGTATTAGCCAAGAGAAAAAAACCATGCAGTTATCTGGATAATTTATATCTTTAATATAAATAACTATTAATTATAACAGGATCGGAGTAATGAGGAATTGGCAGTAGCGAACTGTAAAGAAGATAGGAATAGCGCATACAGGAGCAGCCACTCCCCCCCAGGGCTGAGATGGAGAACAGCTCCCTCTTCCAGAACTGATATCCAGACCTTTTTGGAGAGGACATAGCCATGGCTCACTGAATGGCCGAGAAGTCACCGGGGTGCTATGCTGGTGGAACTTGCTGGAAATCCACCCTCTAGCGTGCTGGCAAAATCTGTTCAGAGAGGTGTTCTGCCAGAAACACCACTAAAAAACCACCCAAGGCGGGTGTTGGGGAAAGGTGCTGGCCTTTTTGTGTGCTGACTCTCATGCACTCTAGGAGCTGGGTGCTGAAGAGGCTGGGCTGGAAGCAATCACACCAGAACCGGAAAGGAAAATGTCTTTCCTCTTGGCAACATCTCACCAATGTCCTCTACTAACAAAGTAGTTAATATCGTGTTAATTGGCAAAGGAAAAAATATTCAACGGTCCCAACCCAATTTTTGCAGAGGCGATGAAGGATGAATATGGAGCTAAGAGGAAGTCAGTAACTGGCATATCTATATGCTGATGGCTCCCAAATTTATATTCAGGCCTCTTTCCTCAGCCTCGAATTATATACCAATAACCTGCTGAATTGTATACCCAAGTAACCTGCTAACTATTGATACTTCAACACCTATTAGCCATCTCAAGCTTACTATAGCCAAATGGAATTCTTTATTTCCTCTTCCCACCCCAAACATCATCTTCGTTTCGTCTTCTCTAGCTCGGGAAAGGGCACAACCATCCACCTAGTTAATAAAAACCTTTTTTTTTAATGTTTATTTTTTGAGAGAGACAGAGACAGAGACAAAGTGTGAACAGGGAAGGGGCAGAGAGAGAGGGAGACACAGAATCCAAAGCAGGCTGCAGGCTCCAGGCTCTGAGCTGTCAGCAGAGAGCCCAGAGGAGGGCTTAAACTCACGAACTGTGAGATCATGACCTAAGCCAAAGTCAGAGGCTTCACCGACTGAGCCACCCAGGTGCCCCAATCTGAGAGTCATCTTTAACTCTCCTCCTTACCTCACCTTCTACCGCAATCCTTTGCCAAGTCTTGAATCCATCTTCAAGGTTGTCTTGAAAACATGACAAATTCGCTTGTCTGAATCACCATCATCTCTCACCCTGCATTACTACAAAGACCTCTTGGCTTAATTTGGCCCCTGATTACTCGCTCCAACCTAGTTTCCAAGATAGTCTTGAAAGGGTTGATTACATCCTACAACATGCCTACTTTAAACCCTTTGCTTTTAAAGTGGCCTTTCCACCGGTTGATCTGGCTCTTGTGTACCCCCAGCTTCATCACTCCACACTCCTCCTTGTTGCCTATCTTCTGCTCTGGACTTTTTTCAGTTCCTGCCTCAGGTTTTCGTGATTGGCATTTCCTCTCTCTGGAATGCCGTTCCCCCAGGCCTTCTCATGGGCTTGCTCATTTTCCCATTTTATGTCCCACCTCAGTTGTCACACATTCAGTGAGACCTTCTCTGACCGTGTTATCTACAGTACACAACCCAGGGGTGCCTGGGTTGCTCAGTTGGTTAAGTGTCCAGCTCTTGATTTTGGCTCAGGTCACAATCTCACAGTTCATGGGGTCAACCCCTCCATTGGACTCTGCACAGCCTTCTTGGGATTCTCTCTCTCCCTCTCTCTGTGTCCATTCCCTACTCTCTCTCTCTAACAAAATAAAAAAAAACATTAAAAAATAAAGTGCGTTTTCATTAACTATCACATCACCTGATTTATTTCCTTTATAGCATTTATTACCAATAGTAATAATTTTATTTGTTGTGTCTCTATTTCCTTTTAAATAAGGTCCCTGAAGGCACAGATTTTGCCTCTATCATTCACAACTATATCCCAGTGCTTAAAACAGTGCCTGGAAAAGAGGTGCTCAGTCAAGGACTGTCAAATGATCTGCCTAGAAGATGGACAGGAGACCTCTCACAGTGTCTTAGTATTACCATGTCCTGTGATTAAAATCAATGGAAAACAACCCAATCCAGGCAGGACTACTAATGGCCCAGACCTTTCATGAATGAAAGTATGACACTCACCAGGTAAAGAGATTTCAGTATGGAGATAAAATATGATTTAAAGAGATGCTTATGGGTGTTAAGTTGACAAGGGGCAGAGTTATGATGGTTAATTTTATGTGTCAACTCTGTTGAGCCACGGTACCCAGATATTTGGGCAAATATTATTCTGGGTGTTTCTGTAAGGGTGGGTTTTTTTTTTAATTTTTAATGTTTTTTATTTATTTTTGTTTTGTTTTGTTTTTATTTTTTTCTTTTTCTTTTTTTTCTTAATTATTTCAATGTGTTTTTTTATTTATTTTTGAGAGACAGAGAGAGACAGCATGAGCAGGGAGGGTCAGAGAGAGAGGGAGATACAGAATCTGAAGCAGGCTCCAGGCTCTAAGCTAGCTGTCAGCACAGAGCCTGATGCGGGGCTTGAACCCACGAACCGTGAGATCATGACCTGAGCCGAAGCTGGACGTTTATCCGACTGAGCCACCCAGGTGCCCCTGTAAGGGTGTTTTTAGATGAGATTTATATTCAAATCAGTGGACTTTGGGTAAAGCAGATTGGCCTCCATAATGTAGATTGGCCTCATCCAATCAGTTGAAAGTCTGAACAGAACAAAAGATTGGCCTCCCTCAAGTGCAAGGAGATTCTGACAGCAGACTACCTTAAGACTTCATCTACAATATCAGCTCTTCCTGGTTCATCAGAAGACTGGCTTTGAATGTAAATTGCAACTCTCCTGAGCCTTCTGCTTGCTGGCCTCCCCCATCAGATTTTGGACTCACCAAGCCTGTACAATCACATGATCCAATTCTTTAAAAAAATTCTCTTCCTATATATACCATATCTATTCTAGTGTACATGTATCTCTCTTCTTCTCTTTCTCCCTCTATGTCTATGAATATATATATATTCTAGAAAATATATATATATATATATATATACTAGAAAAAATATATAAAAGACACATCCTAGGAGAATATCTATCTATCTATCTATCATCTTTTATTTTTAGAGAGAGTGTGTGAGCTGGGGAGAGGGGCAGAGGGGGAGAGAAAGAGAATCCTAAGCAGGCTCCACACTCAGCATGAAGCCTGACACAGATATCAATCCCACAACCCTGGGTGATGGCCTGACCCCAAATCAAAAGTCAGACACTCAACCAACTGAGACACCTAGGTCCCCCTATATATCTATATTTAAATCTAAAGGTAGCATGCCGTGTGCTCCATCACCCTACTATTCTCATTTAATACTATCTTTTGGAGATCTGTCCATTTCATTATATATAGAGCTCCACCTCCTCCGACTTTAAAATTTGATAGTACAGTTGACCCTCGATCAGTGCAGGTGTTAGGGTCACCAACCCCCTGTGCAGAAGAAAATCCACATGTAAATTTTGATTCCTTCAAAACTTAACTACTAATAGCCTACTGTTGACTGGAAGCCTTATTAACAACATAAAGAGCCAATGCACATATTGTGTATGTTATATACACTATACACTGTATGCTTACAATAAATAAACTAAAGAAAATAAAATGTTATTAAGAAAACCATGAGGATGAGAAAATACATTTACAGTACCGTCACAAAAATCTGGTTGAGGTTACACACAAGATGGTGCTGCCAGTGCAGGTCTCTGCTCATCAAACACAGCCCCTACTCTGCTCTATTCCTTGGTGTGGTCGGCAGAGCCAAGCGCTACAGAAGTTTTAGGCAGAAGAGGAAAGGAGGACAGCAGCTGAGGAGAAAAAGAAGCAGGATGAATGGAAACACATTTAGAGAGAACTGGCAGAAGCCCAAGATGACAGCTTACTAAAGTGAGCGTGCCTTTCTCTGGAATGGTATGGATGAATAACGCTTTCTGTGTTGTGTCATGCTCAAGAAAAAAAATCTGATGTAGACTACATCAAAATAAAAAATTTCTACACAGCGAAGAACACAATCAACAAAACTAAAAGGCAGTGTACTGAATGGGAGAAGATATTTGCAAATGACATATGCAATAAGGGTTAGTATCCAAAATACATAAAGAACTTATACAAATCAACACCCAAAAAACAAATAATCCCAGAAAACAAGCAAAAAAAAAAATGGGCAGAAGAAATGAACAGACCTTTCTCCAAAAAAGACATCCAAATAGTCAGAAGACACATGAAAAGATGCTCAATATCACTCTATACTATTACTATACTCATTATTATATTGTAAGAATCCTGTATATAATACATAAAACATACAAAATATATATTAACACCTATTTATGTTATCAGTAAGGCTTCCAGTCAACAGTAAGCTTTTAGTAGTTCAGTTTTTGGGGAGTCAAAAATTATATGCAGATTTTCAACAGTAGGTCAGTACCTCCAACTGTCACATTGTTCAAAAGCCAACTGAAATGGCTTATAACCCACCGAATAAGAATCCATGAATTTATGTTGACACAAATAAATAATTATATAAAAGTAGAAAGGAAAGTTATTTTTAATGTTTATTTATTTATTTTGAGAGAAAGAGTGAGAGCAGAAGCAGGAGAGGAGCAGAGAGAGGGGAGGGGACAGAGGATCCAAAGCAGGCACTGTGCTGACAGCAGAGTGCCAGATGTGAGGCTCAAACTCATGAACTGCGGGATCATGATCTGAGCCGAAGTTAAATGCTTAATGGACTGAGCTATCCAGGAGCCCCAAGGAAAGTTCTTAATTAGAGTAAAATGTCAGCTAATAAATATAGAAGAAATGATGGGATTAGAAAATCTACATTTAGCATCCATCATAATTATAACTGATTATGGCAACTGTTACCAATGGATTCTAAAACTGATGGATGAACTCTGGAAGAAACACAGATTTAGCATACAAATAACTACAAATAACTCATTACAAATGTAAAAATGGTAACTTTACAGTGCAGACACCTGAAAGATTCCTCAAAGAACTTGTCCTGATAAAGACCCATTATTGATAGGATTTCTCTGCCAAAATGAATAACTTGAATCTAATAATGAGAAAACATTAGACAAACCCAAACTGAAGGACATTCTCTCGTAGACTCTGGGTCTAAAGTTCTTTCTTGTCCAGCAAGAAAGTGGGACACAGGATTAAAATGTGAGAGATGGCTAATGTCTGGGAAAAGACAGTGCCCCGAATAAGGGTCCTCGCTCCATATTTATTAAGATCAGAAGGCTTACAAATGTGATGGGCATGCACAAAGAGACAATCTGTGAACATTAACTCGTGGGCATGAGAAAAAGGGGGGTTTGAAGATATACAGTGTTAGGAGTTTAGGTCAATACAAAAAAAATGCTGGCACCTGGCAGATGGCAGACATGAGGCACCATGTCTGTGTATATTAGCTAGCCTAGGGGATAAGACAGATAGAGCATGCAACCTCAGGGTCAACGAGCTAATCAGCTCTGCTCTGGGCAGCTTCACCTGGGCTGGCTGGTGGTCTATGGCCCTATTTACCTATTTACCTAATTTTGCCCCTCCTTCTGTGGAAGCAGCTTTCTGCTATAGGACTAAATGGGGGTGGAGAGGCGCATATCTGCCCTGAATATCTAATCCTATTTACCTCATATACCTTTGTATTGGGGCCTTTGCTCTGCCCTCTCTACCCTGGGAGACTTTGCCCCACCCTCTCTATTCTGTGGCCTTTGCCCTGCCCTCTCTATACTTATTTACCTAATCTTACCCATAACTTGGCTGTGAGCATCCTATGGCTTTGTAATTCTTTTTGCCCTGTTAACCCATCAGTGCAGGCTCAGGGAATTCCTAAGATTATTCCCCACAACATTCTTTAGAATGACTGTCTTATACTTTTCAAAAATGTCGAGATCATGAAAGACAAATAAAAATGGAAGAACTATTCCAGATTAAAGAAGACTAAAGAGACATGGCAATCAAATGATCGGCCAGGAAAAACTATAGCTATAAAGGTCATTCTTGGGGAAATTGATGAAAACTGAATAAAGGCTGTAAATTAAGTATCAATGTTAACTTACCAAATGTTAATTTTCCTGACTTTAATGATTTTGCTTTGGTTTCTAAGAGGATATATTTCTTCTTAGGAAATACACACTGAAATATGTAGGAGTTAAGAAGCATGATGTCTGCAACTTAGTCTCACATTCTTTGGAAAACTGTGTGTGTGTGTGTGTGTGTGTGTGTGTGCGTGCGCACACGCGTGTATAGGGAGAGAAAGTGAACAAATGATAAGATAAAGGAAATGAGGCAAATATACAAATTCAAGAAGCTTAAAGAATTCCAGGTAAGATAAATTCAAAGTGATCCACACCAAGACACATTACAATTTCTACAACTGTAGAAAGCCAAAGGAAAAGAAAGAGAAAAAAAACTCAGCACATACAAAGGATCACCAATAAGAATATAAACTGATTTCTTCTCAGAAACTATGGAGGCCAGAGGGCAGTGCAATGACATATTTGAAGTGTTGAAAAAGAAACCTGTCAACCATGAATTCTATATCTGGCAAAAGTATTCTTCAAGAATGAAGGAGAAATTCATCCCCAAATAAACAAAAGTCGAGGGAGTTCATTACTAGTAGACCTGCACTATAAGAAATGGAGGGAAGGGGCGCCTGGGTGGCTCAGTTGGCTAAGTGTCTCCCTTCGGCTCAGGTCATATCTCATGGTTCATGGGTTCGAGCCCTGCATTGGGCTCTGTGCTGACCGCTAGCTCAGACCCTGGAGCCTGCTTCGGATTCTGTATCTCCCTCTCTCTCTGACCCTCCACTGCTAGCGTGTCTCTCTCTGTCTCTCAAAAATAAATAAAAAAACATTTAAAAAATTAAAAAAAAAAAGAAATGGAGGAACTTGGTGGCTCAGTCAGTTAAGTGTCTAACTCTTGATTTTGGATCAGGTCACAATCTCACAGTCATGAGATGAGTCCCGTGTGGGGCTCTGTGCTGACAGTGCAGAGCCTGCTTGGGATTCTCTCTCTCCCTCTCTCTTTGTCCCTCCCCTGCTCATGCTCTCTCAAAAAATAAATAAACTTTAAAAAAATGACTAAAGGAATCCTTCAGATTGAAAAGCAAATAACACTAGATAGTAAGTTGGAGCTACATGAAGAAATAAAGGACACTGGGAAAGGTAATACCTAGGTAGATGTAAAGACCAGTATTATTGTGCTTTGGGTTTGTAACTTCTCCTCCCCTCCCCATATGATTTAAAAGGCATATACATAAAGGTGTGCAATTTATAAAGATGTACGTGTAAGCATACAATTTATAAAGATGAAATCTGTGACAATAATGATAAAATGAAAGGAACAGATGTATAGGTACAGAATATATATCCTTTTAAATAAGTTGGTATTATTCAAACTAAATTGTTATAAATTTAAGATGTTAAATTGTAATCCCCAAGCTAACCATTAAGAAAATAAGTTTTAAAATATACAGAAAGGAAAAGAAGAGAATCAAAATGGTAGGCTACAGAAAAACAACTAAATACCAAAAATGCAGTAATGAAAGAATTAAGGAACAAAAATATGTATATGTATGGCATACAGAAAACAAGTAGCAAAATGGCAGAAGTCATTTTTTATTAGTAATTACTTCAAGTGTAAATGGGTTAAACTCTCCAATTAAAAGAGATTGGCAGAACATGTTTTCTTAAAAGCTCTATCTATATACTGTCTATAAGAGACCTTAGATTCAAAGACACAAAAAGGTTAAAAGTAAAATGATGGGAAAATGTATTCCATGCAAAGAGTAACCAAAGGAGAGTTTGGGGTAGCTATACTATTAGAATAGATTTTATATTTTAAAAGGGGGGGTTTACAAGAGACAAGAAGGGCTTTATATACAGAAAAAGATTTAATCCAACAAGATGATATAACAATTATAAGCATATATGCATCTAACATCAGAGCACCGAGTACATATATGAAACAAACAACAAGAAAGGGACAGAATTAACGGAGAAATTGACAGTTCTACAATAATAGTTGGAGATTTCGATATTCCACTTTTAATAATGGATAGAAAAACCAGAGACAAGATCAATAAGGAAAGAGAGTACTTGAACAATATGTTGCAATCCAAGTATACCTAACAAACATATATACAACACTTCACCATACAATAATAGAATATGGATTCTTCTCAAATGCACGTAGAGCACTGTCCAGAATGGAACATTTTTTGCCAGAAAGCAAGTCTTAATACATTTTGAAAAATCATATAAAATATCTTTTATAATCACAGTGGAATAAAACTAGAAATCAGTACCAGAACGAAAACTCACAAAATTGTGAAAAAAAAATTTAAATGCTCTCAAATAACCAATGGTCAGACAAAATCACAAAGGACATCAGAAAGTACTTTGAGACAAATGAAAATGAAAACACAACATATAAAATCTAGGGAAGGTACTGAAAGCAGTGCTCAAAGTGAAATTTTTAGTTGTAAACATCTGTATTTTAAAAATTCTCAAGTCAGTTACCTAACCATACACTTTAAAGGAATTGCAAAAAGAAGCACAAACTAAACCAAAGTTAGCAGAAGTAGGAAATAAAGATTAGAGTGGAGATAAGTGAAATAATGAGTAGGATAACAACAGACTATAGAAACTCAACAAAACCAATATTTGGTTTTTTAGAAGATCAGAAAAATTGACAAATATTTAGCTAGACTTGTCAGTGTAGAAAGAGAACCCTTGAAATGCCAAAATCAGAAATGAAAGAAGGGAATATTATTACTGACTTTACATAAATGAAAAGGATTATAAGAGAATACTATGAACATATTACACCAACAAATTAAATAATGAAATGAAAAGGACCTACCAAATCTGAATCACAAAGAAATAGAAAATCCAAATAGATCTACAACTAATGAAGAGGTAGAATCAGTAATCAAAAACCACCCAAAGAAGAAAAGCCTTGGACTTGACGGTTTTGCTGGTGAATTCTACCAAACATTTAAAGAAGTAATAATAATCCTCTTCAAACTTTTCCAAAACTCAAAAGTGAAGGCAGTGCTTTCTAACTCATTCCAACTCATTCATTGCCCTGATACGGAGCAAGACAATGATACTATAGGAAAAGAAAACTATAGACCAACACCCCTTATAAATATCCACATAAAAATTCTCAAAAAAATTAACAAATGGAGTTCCACAGTATTTTAAAAGGATTATATACAGTGGCCAATTGGGATATATTCCTGGAATACAATGATGGTCTTAAGAGAATAAAGGTGGGGGAGGGGGGGAACAACCTATCTTCTCAATTGATACAGAAAAATCTTGTGACACAATTCAATGCCCTTTTATGATAAAACACTCAAGAGACTAGGAATAGAGTGAAACTAACTCGGTATAAGAAAGCCCCATATGAAAAACCCACAGCTAACGATTTACTCAATGGTAAAAGACAAAAAGCAGTGCCACTAAAATCAGGAATAAGACAAAGATGCTTGTTTCTTCCAATTCTAGAATATGTGATGCCGAAGTGAGCACTGTTTTTTCCAATTCTCTTCAACCTAGTATTGGAAGTTCTAGCTACAGCAACTAGGCAAGAAAAAGAAATAAAAGGCATCCAAATAGGAAAGCAAGAAGTGAAATTATTTCTCTTCAAAGATATGATTTTGTATGTAGAAAACCCTACATACACAGATATATGTTAGTATAGACAGGAAAAAAAAAAACATTAGAAAAATAAATTGAGCAAAGTAGTAGTACAAAATCAGCACACAGAAATCAGTTGCATTACTATACACTAACAATGAGCAATCCAAAAGAAATTAAGAAAATAATTCCATTTATAATAGCATTAAAAGGAATAAAATACTCAGGAATTAATTTATTCAAGGAGGTAAAAGACTTGTATAATGAAAACTATAAAACATTGCTGAAAGAAATAAAGAGATAAATAGAAAGACATCTCCTATAAATTGGGTTGTTGTTGAGTTTTAGGAGCCCTTCATATATTCTGTATAACAATCCTTTATCAGATAAGTCATTTGCAAATATTTTATTCTGAGAGTTACTTTATATTCTGTTGACTGCGGCCTTTGATGTACAAAAGTTTTAAATTTTGATAAGTCCAATTTGTCTATTTTTTCTTTTATTACCTGTGCCTTTGGTGTCACATCTAAAAAATTATTGCCAAATACAGTGTCATGAAGCTCTTCAACTGTGTTTTCTTCTAAATTTATATCTTACGTGTAGGTCTTTGATCAATTTTGAGTTAATTTTTATATATGTATTAGGTAAGGACGCAAATTGATTTTTCTGCCTGTAAATTTTATGTTATCTATGTTTCACAATAAAAAAAAAATAGGGGCTCCTAAGTGGCTCAGTTGGTTAAGTGTATGACTCTCTCTTTTTTTTAATGTTTTATTTATTTTTGCGAGAGAGGGAGAGACAGCATGAGCAGGGGAGGGCCAGAGAGAGAGAGAAACACACAGAATCTGAACCAGGCTCCAGGCTCTGAGCTAGCTGTCAGCACAGAGCCCGACGCAAGGCTTGAACCCACGAACTGTGAGATCATGACCTGAGCCGAAGCCAGATGCTCAACCGACTGAGCCACGCAGGTGCCCCAAGTGTATGACTCGTGATTTTGGCTCAGGTTATGATCTCACAGGTTCATGAGATCGAGCCCCAAATCAGCCTCCATGCTGAGAGCACAGAGCCTGCTTGGGATTCTTTCTCTCTCTTGCTCTCTGCCCCTCCCTCACACACTCTCACTCTCAAAATAAATAAATAAACTTAAAAATGTTCAAAAAATTAATTTTAAACACTGTAATGCTCTTTCATGATAAAAAAAAAAAACACCCAGTAAACTAAGAATAACAGGGAACTTCCTCAACATGATAAAGGCCATATATGAAAAACCCACAGGTAATATACTCAGTGATGAAAGATTGAAAGTTTTTCTGTTTAAGATCAAGAACAAGGATGCCTGCTTTTACCACTTTTTTTTAAGAGAGAGAGAGAGAGAACAAGCAGGAGAGGGGCAGAAAGAGGGGGACAGAGGATCCAAAGCAGGCTCTGTGTGGACAGCAGAGAGCCCAATGTGGGGCTTGAACTTATAAACAATGAGATCATGACCTGAGCTCAATGCTTAGCCAACTGAGCCCCTCCCCGCTTCTGCTAATATGTTTTTATTTTTCTTGAGTAGATTCATCTTATCTGACCTTTCTGTGAATCTCTTTCCATCAATCCCTTTGCTTACCCTCTTCCTCTTAGCTTCCACATTGCTCCTCTTTGGCAGTTTTCTTCTTGCTTCTATTTTTTTCCCCACTCTTCTTTTGTTGGCTCTTTTCCTTTTGACCCACCCCAACATGAATTTTTAGCCCCCTTTTATCTTCACTTTTTCTAATGGGACAGATTTTTATAAACTCAGATGCAAAATACACATAAATTGAAATATAAAGTAATACAATGGTTACCCATATGCCTATGAAGAACTAAAGCACTAAATTCAAACGAAAGCATTGTTTCTTCAGCTAAATATAACTTTGGTGCCCCCTTTCAGTAGCCTCCACCCCACCTTCTCTCAGAGTAAGAAGGCATGTGTGGTGGTTTGTCCCACTAATGGCCCCTGTGAGTCAGACCTACCAGCGTCCTCACTTTTGCTAGTCCCCTTCAACACTGACCTAGGGCTTAGCCCCTTACTTACTTTGCCCATTACCTTTTGATCTCTTCTCCTACTTCCCCCTAATTCAATCTGCTACAGCTACATAGGTTAGAGGTGTCAAGAGGCCCCTTGAACTTGTTCCCAGTACCTAGTATATTTGCCCGAATATTTGCATACCAGCATAACTAGCTCCTTTGCCCTTTGTTCAAGGTACTATGTCAACCAGGGCTTTCCCCTCCACTCTAAAACTGTAAACTTTTAGATTGAATTTTCTATTCCTCTTCTTTGCATAATTTTTAATTTTTTATTCATAGCAATGATCACCATCTCATGTACTACTGGAAATTACTTGCTTATTGGCTTCTCCACCTCTCCTTTAGAATGTAAATAAGCTTCTCAGCATAGGTACTTTTGCTTTATATAATTTTTTATTAAAAAAATTTTTACGTTTATTTATGAGAGAGACAGCACGAGTGGGGGAAGGGCAGAGAGAGACGGAGACACACAATCCGAAGGAGGCTCCAGGTTCTGAGCTGTCAGCACAGGGTGCGAACTCACAAACCATGAGATCATGACCTGAGCCGAAATCGGTGACTTAAGCGACTGTGCCACCCAGGCACCCGTTTCATGCATTTTATGTTTATCCTCAGCCCAGCACACATTTAGGTGTAGAGGAGGGAAAAAAATTTTCCCTCTACTCTTCTGAGTTCTTGGCTGAAACCTAGAATGCCAACTTAAATACATTACCAGGTAGAGAAAAGAAAGGTGTGTGTTGGGGTAAGGTGGGTAGCTGGAGGATCAGTTATGGGAAGTGACCTGGGAAAGAAAAGGAAACAAACTTAAGGTTTGTTGCCCAGACTTAAGTTAGTGTCTTCTCCATTGTTCAGTCTCTTGTGATTTAGTCATCCTCTTCTAGGTACAGGGAAGGAGACATCTTTACAAATGGAGATTTCCTGGGGCGCCTGGGTGGCTCAGTCAGTTACACCTCTGACTTCGGCTCAGGTCAGATCTCATGTACGTGGGTTTGAGCCCCGCGTCGGTCTCTGTGCTGACAGCTAGCTCAGAGCCTGGAGCCTGCTTCCGGTTCTGTGTCTCCTTCTCTCTCTGCCCCGCCCCTCCCTCATGCTCTGTCTCTCTGTCTCAAAAATAAATAAAACATTAAAAAAATTAAAAAAAACAAATGGAGATTTCCTTTATAAATGTACATTTTCCCTAAAAAAGGGTATTCGTTTTTAGAGCTCCTCTTGTGTCCACTTTCTCAAAACAATCCTTATGCCAAAGAGGTATGTTTATGGCTGGCATGTTCTGCTATCCCTCAGCATTTAGAATTTGAGGAATGAATCAATCTCCATCTTGCAAATGATGAAAAGATCCAGAAATCCGGCAACCTGTCCAAGATCACGGAGCTTTTAGCAAAGCTGGGATTCTAACCCCAGGTCTACCTTCCAGACCCAGTATAGTTTTGTTTTTTCTCTATTGTGGCTGCACTTTATGCCATAGATGGCATCCAGGATACAGAGCAGCTGCTGTTTCCAACATTCCTGAAATGGGAATCACAGGAACTGGATTCCGTTTAAGACTCGACCGACAATCTGGTAGTTAAAATAATTCCAACGATTATTTAACCTCGTGGGTCTCAAATATGATTAGCTGTAAAAACGGCTTTTGGATCAACCAATTTTTATAAGGCCCTTTCATTCGAACACTAAAATTCCTGACATCCGTAAAGGGATAGGATTCATTGGTTTTTCAAGCGGCCTCCGCCTCCCATTCCACGCTGCTCCAGGGGCCGAGGGGCCCGCAGCACCGCAGGAAGCAGCTTCCGAAGACGTCAGGGCACATCGGCTTCTCCGCCGGCTCCAGGACGCCCTAGGTCGGCACCCCAGGACGAGCCTCGGGGCCGCGCTCTTCTCCTAGACCTCCGGCACTGCGGCGCCGTCGTCCACCCCCGCCTTGGGCTCTCGCCCCCCAGCGCGGATTCCAAGGAGAACCCGCAACAACACCCGCCCGCCGCGCGCCCCGGAACCCGGAAATGACGCCCGTGCGTGCGTGACGGCGCTCGCGGCGCCGGGGGCGGGGCGTGAGGGAGAGAGGGAGGGAGGGCCGGCGAGAGGGCGGGTTGTGGACTGGCGGAGCCGGGACCCACTCGAGCGACCTGCGGAGAGCGGCGGCCCGACGCCCGTGGAGCCGCGACCAGGTACGGAGCAGACGGGCACGGGCCGAGGCTCTCGGCTCCGGGCGGCGGGGCTGCGGGCGGCAGCGCTGTCCGGGCGGGGGCTGCTGGGTCATTCGCCCGTGCCGTCTGCCCGGCCGGGGCCGTTTCGCTTCGGTGCTTCCAGCCGCCGTCGGTCCCAACCCGGGGTCCTGCGGCGCGGCCCTGCCTGGCCCCGGGCGGTCGCCGGCCGCCTTAGCCCTCGTCGTGCTGAGCCTGCCCCTTTTAAGCGCTCGTCGCCAAGTTCTCCACGGCCCGGCCCAACTCCGACGGACAGACGCTGGTCATTTCCTGGCCGCCTCCTGCCACCCGTCCACCCCTCTCAGGATGGCTTCCTTTTGGCCGGCTGCGGAGTCGGAGGGGACACCTGTGGTGGCGGCCGGTCGGCTCGTGCCCTGGGCCCCTCGGGGGTCCGTCCGGGTGGGCGGCTCAGACCCAGATCGCAGGCCGGCCTTGGCAGGGGCGCCGAGGAGGGAAAGGTCCCGGAGCCGGGAGGGTGCAGTTTTTAGTGATGCGGGGACTTGAACACCGGTCCTAACTTTCGCGCCGTGGTTGAGGGGGAGGTTGTGGGCCTGGAGTTAGGAGCAGAAGTCCCTGCTTCCGAACTGGCTTAGAGGAGAGCAGAGGTGATGCCCATCGCGGAAGTTTAGTCACCGGGAGGGAGGGACTCAGCCGCTTTAGAGAGTAGGTCATAGACATCTGGCGGTGCCTCGCGCCGGCGACCAAGTCCTGTGGTTGGGAAGTGTGTCAGTGGGCTCTGGAGGGCTCCTTTTACCCTCGAGATTAGATGTGAAAATCTGTCAAGACGAGTTGACAGCATCAGCAACTCCAGGGGAGTCGTTTTTTTGGCTGTGAAGAGTTTTAATTTTGTTTGTGAGATGAAAAAAAGAGTACTTTTTTTCCTGTAAACCTGAAGCTGTTTTTTAAAAAGCTTGTTAGTATAAAATAGTTAAAACAAGAAAGCATGCCGGACGGGTAAGATTTGTATTGTATTGTTAATCCATTTAATGATAAATAATGTTAACTTGTAAGCGTTACTGGTTGTTATGCGGAAGATTAAGACGAGTTCATCAGGGTTTGAAATTTCACGGACCTTCCAAGCAATCGTGTTTTTTCTCTCTAGGAGTTAGGGACAGTGAAGATAACTTTCCGAACAGTGTGGTAAATGGAGCTAAGATAGAGCCCTGAGGAGGGACACTGCAGGGTATGGAGGGTGAAGAAAGATAATCAGGGAATACTTTATGGAAGTGTCTTGAAGGATGATAAGTTTGAAACTAACAAGGTTGGGTGGGAATTTTAGGGGTGGGTGGCAATGTGGGGGTGGGACAAGTAAGACGAGAATAGGCCAATAACTACTAGGAGATGGATTTTGAAAAGTAAAAAAGTGCAGGGCAGGAGATGGAGGAGCTCATGATGACAAAACCGAGGCAGGGTTTTAAGGAGGGTCTTTCCAAGATTAAAATGGAATTTTAGGTAGATACTGCACACAGGCTGCTGTTTGGCTGATGAAGACTGTGTACGCTCAGAGTGGTGCTTGATATGTGCTCATTAAATGTTTGAATTGAGTTGTATGCTTATTTACTAGTTGTTTCATTGTGTAAAAAGTGTCTGTCCCTCTAATTTGTAAGCTTCTATAAACAGGAATTGTACTTCTGTTTGCATTCTCGGGCTGAGTTGGGCATTCCCATGTGTTCCATGAGTTCTTATTAACTTGATGAGAATTCATTGATTTCTGATGTTGGTTTGGAGGGTGGGGATCATCAGTACTTATTTTAATATCTACATATAGAAGAACTAAGAGCTTGTTTCACTTACTTGTGTCAGTCTTTGGCTGTAGACAGAATTTCAGTCTTGACTATGAGTTTAATTTTTGGCACATGTGTTTTTATTGTTTGCAAAGTAAACATCTGTAGCAGAGAGGACCCATCCCTAACATGGAGAAGAAAGCTGAGTAACACGCTTGTCTGTTCTGTGATTCAGAATAGAAATGCTGGGGGCGCCTGGGTGGCTCAGTCGGTTAAGCGTCCATCTTCGGCTCAGATCATGATCTCACGGTTCGTGGGTTCGAGCCCCTTGTCGGTCTCTGTGCTGACAGCTCAGGGAGCTGCTTTGGATTCTGTATCTCCCTCTCTCCCTGACCCTACCCTGCTCGCAGTGTCTCTCTCTCTGTCTTTCAAAAATAAATAAAAAAACATTTAAAAAATAAAAGAAATGCTGTTAAGTGGCTTCTTAATCCATAAATAAAGTTATCACACTAAAAACAAGAGTTTCGCAGAAGTCAAACATTTTGAAAGTCTTATTAAATGCTTATTTCTATCATACAGCATCGCAGAAACATTATGTATATTTCATATTACTGGAATGCCTAGGAATAATTTAATCGAGTATTGTCAAATAAACACTTAGGAGAAACAACAATAATGGACTTACCGTCATCCCATCCCACTTGATATTATGTAACGTATATTTAATTGCTTGCTATGTGGATAAAGCTCCTAACATGCTTTAAGAAAAAGCTGTACTCTTGTGAGTTACCCTGCTTTCAAGTTACCCTGTGAGATTCCTGTGTTTGATGAAGTTCTGGTCGGTAGGGTAGAAAGTGTAATTTTTATTATATAGTAGAACATTTTTTCATGTTTCTGGTAGCATAGCTTACTTGTTTATGGTCACCGGGAGGGTGAAGAACTGTAATTATCACCAATTAGTTAGATAAGTATGTGGTTAGAAGTCAGAAGGTATGAGTTCATGAATGGGTTAAATTGCGCAACACTAAGATTCTTAAGCTTTTTATTTTCCTCAAATGACATCAAGGAGGTTGCTAACATCCCTGAAGCAGGGATGTAGCAGGAGTCTTTGGGGCTCTGAATTCTGTGCCTTCTCACCTTAAGGGATGGCTGGCAGCATTCTCTGAGCCACGAGCAGGGCAGCTCAGAAAGAGTGGAAGCGCCTTCTTTTGAATCATTTTTGAAGCTAATCTCTTTAGTTCCCATTCAGAATAAATAATTGCAGTTGCATTTATGGTGATTTGGTGTGTGTTTTAAAATTAAACATGACTTTTGGGGGGTTTTTACATGGGATATATTTATAAATTTCTGAGTGCTTCAAAGTTAAAAATACATAATGAAAGTTTTATTTTTGTAGTTCCTGTTGTTAGAATTTCCTAATTTTATTTTATTTTTTCATTTATTTTTGAGAGACAGTGCAAGCAGGGGAGGGTCACAGAGAGAGGGAGGTACAGAATCTGAAGACAGGCTCCAGGCTCTGAGCTAGCTGTCAGCACAGAGCCCGACGCGGGGCTCGAGCCCACGAATCATGAGATCATGACCTGAGCCGAAGCCGGCCGCTTAACCGACTGACCACCCAGGTGCCCCAGAGTTTCCTAATTTTAGACACAGTATATGCAATATTTCTTTGTTGTTTTGGAGCACAAAAAAAAAAAAGTAATGCCTTAGAAATTGAACTCATAAAATGCTTATTAATGGAAGAAACTATCTTAATGTGCTATAATGTTTTTTAAATGGAGCATGTCATTTACTTACATCACATCATGTTTCAGAAAGGATTCTTAATGACTTATAAAGATATGATATGTTATTGAGAACATACAGAAATCAGGAGGTGATGAATTTAGCACTGAGGGAAATAATTAAGATGAAAATTGAGATCTGGAAGATCCTCACTGAGATGGAATGAGATGTGTGCACAAGGTACTTGGATTGAAGTCTTAAGTGTTTGTTAGAAGGCTACAAATTTGACTCTGCTTTTTAGTAGCCTGTTCAGAAAGTGGTATAATCAGTTGCATTGTTCAGTGATCATAAAAGACCAGTCTCTCTTTGGATTCCAGACTCCTTGTATTGACAGATTTGTCAGCTACATCCTTAAGTAAATAACAGTATGCAAGTCAAAGGGCTGTATTGTGTTTTACTTTGCTTTTTAATTAAAATTCTTCATTGCCTCATTGTGGAGGTTGATGACAAAACATAATCCAGTAAAAGCAGTTCTGGTGCTGGCAAAATAATGTGATCTAAGTACGTAGATTTCTACACTGATTTAATTTAAGGATCCATCTAGGTAAGTAGATGCGGACTATACATTCTTTGAATTCTCTTCCATAAATATTTTGTTTCTCAGTGGAGCTTTTTGTTATAAAGTTATCAGCAAATCAGGGATTTGAGTTTGTGCTTCCTGACAAGTTCCTTGAGTACATCTATTTAAAAAAACAATTTTTTTAACATTCATTTATTTTTGGGACAGAGAGAGACAGAGTGCAAACAAGGAAGGGACAAAGAGAGAAGGAGACACAGACTCTGAAACAGGCTCCAGGCTCTGAGCTGTCAGCACAGAGCTTGACGCCGGGCTCGAACCCACAAGTTGTGAGATCATGACCTGAGCTGAAGTCGGACGCTTAACCGACTGAGCCACCCAGACACCCCCATCTATTTTTTTTTTATGTTGTCTAATCATAGAGCCATAGTTTTCATGGGGAATATGAAAATGGAGGAGTCCAACAAGGACGAATACTTAACTGAAAGTCCCCTCAGCTCCCCATCAGATGGACTTAGGGAATACCAAACACAGACCTAAGATTCATTTCTGGGAGTAGGTTTGGGATATTAGCTGCAGCACAGAGAACGTTGGCTCGAAAAGTCCAGGTATATAATTCATTTTTGAAAGGGGAACAGATCTACTCATCTCAGAAGGAGTGTCTAGAAAATTAATACATCTATATTTTGCTCAAGTGAAAAAGCTGCCTTTTTAAGTAATAATAGTTCAAATTTATCAAGTGCTCCTGTGGGCCAGGCACTGTGTGAGTAATAAGCCCTTCACATGCATATCTCAGTGTGGTCCTCTCCCTTCACCCTCCTTAAAAATATAAAGACACGTGGTTCAGAGTAGTAACTTGCTTCAGGTCAGGCAAGAGGTGATGGAGATTTGAACTCAGGTAGTCCAGCCAACTCAGTGATCTGTGCACCTAAGCGCTTTATATTACCTGCGGCGGACTAGACCGTGAGCTCACAAGGTGGGCCCAGACATACACAGTTAATAGAGGTCAGCACATTGGCAAGTAGCAGAACCCACCGTTACAAAAGGGCGGTGCACAGGATCTTCCTATCGAATAATGGCTCTACTTTGTGAAGCTGGGGGGCCGGGGGCGGGGGGAGTCTTTGAAGCGTCAATCGGGATTGGCAAAGTGGGGATACTATTTATGTGTTTGTTTGCATCTAAAATGCACATATTTTTTCTTCATGTTTGCTCTAAATTTGTCTCAAGGTCAGGAAAGCCACAATGATATAGGGTAAAACAAAAGCAAAAGATAGTGTACCATTCTAAAAAAAAAAAAGGTTTATATTTAAATTTTAGAGTAAAACTTAAGCTGGTGATCTCACTGCTGTGATTTGGGATGAATTTAGGTTATGTTTTCGGAAGTAACGCCATTACTAGGTGTATGTGTTCTTAACTCTCATTCTGTTAGGAATTGTATTGCATTAGAGTGGTATAGATAAGTAAACCATCATTTGTTGTGGATTTTCAAATGTAGCTGTTTCAGGTAATTCCAGATTGCTTGTTTGGTTTTTGTTTTTTGAAGTATTGTAATACAGTCCCTACAGTATATTGTAAATTTGTGACCTAGCCTATGAAACTAGAGAATAGAGAACATCCTTATTCGCCTTTAATCAGTAAACAATGGGTGGAACTGTTGTTGCCTAAAGGTAGTTATGTAACTTAATGGTTCCTTAATTGCATTTCCATATCACTTTCAGCATTGTTTTTTTAAACGTGTTCCTGAAAAATCAGCTGGGCTAGTGACCACAGTTTCGAATACGATATTAAAAGAAGAATGCAAATAAAAAATGAGAAAACAAAAAACTGCAGGCTGATAAAATGTCTAAAATCCATTATAATTAGTGTCTCCAGAAGTAATATGCTTGGCTTCCACTTAGCAAGCTGGATTATATCTTTATTTATATTGACTAATTAGCCATTGCAGTTGTTCTCGTAGTGTGGAAAGTATGTAGATTTTATTTGTCTAGGGCTTCAAAGGTTACGTAATCATGGTGGACACATCTAAGTATCATTTACGAGGAATAATCAGACGGCAAAGTGTTTCCATACCCTAAGCTAACTGCTGATGTTCAATATCAGTTCTTTGACTGTCAACTATATGTAGACACGACTTTCTCCCAAGAGCCTACTTTTGTTCTTAGACACATTTGGGAACATAATTGCAGATACTTTTTTGTTGTTACCCATAAGAAGTTACAGGCTATTTTTCTGAAGAAGATCTTTTCAATCCCTGTATGGGCTACCAAAAAAGAAAGAGAGGGGGCGGGGAGGAAAACTTTTGTCTTTTTAGTACTTTGGTCTAGGAATTGAATAAATAAGTTAGAAAGTAAAAATCTCAACTTATTATTTTATTTATATGTAAATAAAATAGTGCTTGAGAAATGAGCTGAGATCTTCTGAAGTTGAAGGTTCTTAGGTTGTAACAGAAAAGCTAGTCAGGAGGTTGGATTTTAGGCCCGGCCAGGTCCAGCCCCAAACACAACCACTTATTGTTAGGAAGGTGAGTCTGCCATTTAGGTAAGTATAATGCAAAGATTTCAGCTTCATGCTTCAGTCCACACGAGCAATATTTGGAGAGGCAGAATCTGAGTTTTTTTTTTTTTAAGTTTTGTTTTCTCCTTTTTCTGAGAGTTTAATTTCAGGGAGTCTGGTTTTTATAGTTATGAATTTTAGTGACTTTATCAAACTACCTAGTCTAGTAAACATTTTATTAACCCAGAATATCTTCTGATCTTTATTAATGTTTGTTTCTAGAACTGTTTACCTTTTATTTTGTGATAAAAAATTGTTTACTAGTTTATGGAAGCATTTCAGAATTCACATAAGGGATATGTGTGAGATTTTTAAAATTTTTTGAGAGAGAACGCACTAACGAGCCTGCACAGGCTGGGGAGGGGCCAGGAGCCAAGGGGACAGAGAATCCGCAGCAGGCTCTGCACTGACAGCAGCAAGCTCCATGTGGTGCTAGAACTCACCAGATCACAGCCTGAGCCGAAGTTGGGTCCTCAGCCAACTGAGCCACCCAGGTGTCCCTGTGTGAGTTTTATCGTATTGCAAAGAAGTCTGGTATTTATGCTCCGTGTTAATGTGCAGTTCTACCCTTTGAGCTGCCATAGATTTTTCTAAAAAGAGTTGGTTGCAGCCATTGCTTTGCATTGGCCTTCAGGGTCATTGGTAAAATTATGCTTCTTAGCTCCCAGTGATTGCTAATTTCTAACCACTTGGCTCACATTAGAATTTTTCTTGGTGAATTAGCACATTTATCCTTTAACCATTAGTAGTGCTTTTTGCCTTCAAGTCCACTTCGTATATCAGTATAGCTTTACTAGCTTTCTTTTGGTAAATGTTGCATGCTGTATCCTTTTCCATCCTTTTATTTATATATATATATATATATTTTGTCCTCAAAAGCATCATGATGATTGAATTTAGTTTTTTTCCCTTTAGTGTGTTTTAATCTTTAAATTAGAATAGTAAGTCCATTTTCATGTAATGTGATTGTCACTGTGTTTGGTGTTAGACATATTATCTTTTGATAAGTTTTCTTTTTGACTCACCAGTTTTGTTCCCTTTTCCTTTTTTCTTGCCATCTCTTGGATTATTTATTATTCAGCTATTTAATATCTTCCCTGTAGTAATTGCTTGCACATTCTTTTACTATTCTCTTTGTGATTATACTAGCAATTATAACATATACTCTTGACCTACTGCAGTCTAATAAAAATTGATAACTTTTATCACTTATCCAGTAATGCTAGAGCTTTAGATACTAACTCAGTTTGTCATTTTCCTGCCTTGTTGTGTTACTGTTTTACCCGTTTGATTCTACTTATATTTTAAGACCTGTAAGAAATTATTGTTTTATGTAATAAGTATTTGTGTGGATTGATGTACATATTTACTGCTTCCATTGCTCTTCGTCCCTTCCTGTATTTCTGTGTTTCTCTTTGGGATAGGCTAATTTTTCTTTCCATTTGAAGAGTTCCAGTTCCCTCTGGTATGAGCAGGTGGGCTCATAATGAATTCTTTCAGTTTTTGTTTGTCTGAAACTGTCTTTATTCTGCCTTTATTTTTAAAGGATATAGTCACTGAGCAGCACATTCTAGGTGGGGATTTATTTTTTTTTTCCCAGCACTTCAAAGAGGTCATTTGTTGTCTTCTGGCTTTTAGTGATTTCTTTTGAGCATGTAGCTGTTAGTTTTACTGTTGCATCTATGAAATTAATGTGCTTCTTTCCCACTGGTTACTTTTAAAAGTTTCTCTTTGTTTTTGATTATCAACATTTTAAGTACGCTATATCTTTGTGTGTGTGTGTTTGTTTCGCTTTTAGGTTCACAGAATTTCTTGGATTTGTGGTTTGTATTTTTATCAATTTTGAAATTTTCATTCTTTTATTTATTTTTTTAATTTTGTTTTAGAGAGAGCACATGTGCCAGCAGATGAAAGGGACCGAGGAGGGTAGAGAGAGAGAATCTTAAACAGGCTCCACACTTAGCACAGAGCCCGGGGAGGGGCTCCTTTCATGAATCCATGAGATTATAACGTAAGCCAAAATCAAGAATCGAACAGTTGACTGACTGAGCCATCCAGGTGCCCTGGTTCTTACTTTTAATATTGGTTCTGTCTTATTCATTCTGTCCTCTTCTTTTGAGGAACTCCAGTTACATACTTAGTATACTTTTCCACAATGTTCCTCATTCTCTTTATATTGCCCACCGCCTCCTCCCCCTCCCCCCCCTTCCCCGTATTTCCTATTAGTTTTTCTCTCTGCTTCTGTATGGATGTATTTTATTGACTTGGGTTCCAGTTTCTAATCCTCTTATCTGCTAGGCCTGGTCTGTTTTTAAATCTACCCTTTGAATTCTTAATTTTCCTTATTATACTTTTCAGATCTAGCATTTCAGTTCAGTTCTTAAAGATTATAATTCTCAGTTGAAATTCTTCATTTTTAAAGTATGTTCTTACCCCCTTTCTTTACCTATTTTTTATTTATTTTTCACCTATATTCTTAAATTGGAAATTTAAATAGCTATCATTATTTAAAAGTCTTTTTTTATGTTTATTTTATTTATTTATTTATTTATTTATTTATTTATTTATTTATTTATTTTTGAGAAAGGGAGAGAGAGAGAGAGAGAGAGAGAGACAGTGACAGTGAAGGAACTGGGAGGGGAGGGGTAGAGAGAGAGACACACACACACACACACAGAATCTGAAGCAAGCTCCAGGCTGTGTGTGAGCAGTCAGCACAGAGCCGTAGGCAGGGCTTGAACTCAAGAACGGTGAATCATGACCTGAGCTGAAGTCAGAGGCTTAGCAGACTGAGCCACCCAGGTGCCCCTAAAAGTCTTTCTTTTGGTGTGCTTGGGTCTGCTCAGTTAAGGCTTCAGCTTCAGGTCAGGTGATGAACTCACGGTTCGTGAGTTTTAAGTCCTGCATCAGGTGAGCTCCTGCCCTGCTTCTCTCTCTCTACCCCCTCCTCCCTCCCTATCTCCTCCCTTCCCTCTCCCCTCCCTCCTTCCTTCACCCTCTCCCTTCTCCCCCTCCCCCTTCCATCACCCTCTCCCTCTCCTTCCCAGGATTCTCTCTCTCTAAAAAATAAAATAAAATAAAAAGTCTGTTAACTTTATTGTCTGCTTCATCTGAGCATCTGTTTTTTTCTTTTTGGCTTCTAGGTGAATGCTGGGTTTTATGAATAAAACAAAGCTCCAGATGATGCTGTTCTTTTTTTTTTTTAAGTTTATTTATTTACTTATTTTAACATTTATTTATTTTTGAGAGACAGAGAGCAACAGATTATGAGCAGGGGAGGGGCAGAGAGAGAGGGAGACACAGAATCCAAAGCAGGCTCCAGGCTCTGAGCTGTCAGCACAGAGCCTGATGTGGGGCTCGAACCCACAAACTGTGAGATCATAACCTAAGCCGAAGTTGGACACTCAACCGACTGAGCCACCTAGGTGCCCCTATTTATTTATTTTTGAGAGAGAGAGGGAGAGAGAATCCCAAGCAGGCTCTGTGCCATTGGCACAGAAATCAAGAGCTGGTCGCTTAACCAGCTGAGCCACACCCACCAACTGAGTCACACGCACACGCTTCAATGCTATTCTTTTTCAGAGAGGAAATGTGTCCTGCCCTTTGCTAGCCAGGTTAGAGTAGGGATTTATCATCTAATCCTATTAGGGATTGAGCTAATGGTCAGATTGTGTTGCTGGGTTGATAAGGCTAGTTTCCTTTTGGTTTGCCTTTACCACTAGTCATCCATGGCTTCTAACTGATAGTCTAGGGAACTCACAGGCGTCTCTTCCCCTGGTGGTTTCTATACTGTAATCTTTGTCTCTTGAGATCAGTGAAATTACTGAAAATTCCACTTTTTTTTTTTCTTTAAAGATTTTATTTTCAAGTAATCTCTACACCCAACATGGAGCTCAAACCTACAACCCCAAATCAAGAGTTGCATGCTCTACCAACTTAGCCAGCCAGGCTCCCCTGAAAATTCCACTGTTGATTTTCAGAGGTTTTCAGTTTTGTTTTGAAGCTCTCTCTGTGCCACTGTAGAATTTGGTAAATGTCCTTAGGGGAAAACCAGCCTCGTGTTAAACCCAGCTCTTTGGCTCAGCTCCTTGTATGGGATTTTGGCTTCTGAGTCTTGCCTTTCTTTCATCTCTTCCAAAACCTATCCTGTTCCTCTGTCTATAGTCAGTCTGGATTCTCAGCCTTTCACGCCAGAATCAGCAAATGTATTTGGTGAAAAAGTGGCTGCAGAGTGTCACTTTCGTTCTCCACTGCTCCTCTCTTTTTCCAGAATCCAGAGGCTTCTAGTCTTGATTGCTTCATCTGATTTTTGATGCCTTTAAACATTGATTTAAAAAAATGTATCTAGGGGCGCCTCAGTGGCTCATTCGATTGGGCATCCAGCTTTGGCTTAGGTCCTGATCTCAGGGTTCGTGGGTTTGAGCCCCTCATTGGGCTCTGTGCTGACAGCTCAGAGCCTGGATTCTGTGTCTCCCTCTCTCTCTGCCCCTTCCATACTCAAACTCTGTCTCTCTATGTCTTTCCAAAATAAATAAACATTGAAAAAATGTTTACAAAATGTATTTAGCTTTCTTCATTCCCTGTAGGAGTGTTGGTCTGCCACAAGCTACTCCATTGTATTCAGAGAAGAAGTCTCCCACTAGTAATGAAGTCGTGAGAAGAAATTAATCTTTTAATAATTGTTGTGCTTGCTTTATCGCGGTGGTTCTCAAAGAGTGGTCCTTCACCACATCTCCTGGGAACTTTTTAGGATTGTAGATTCTCTGGTCCTAGTTACCCTTGACCTCCTGAATCAGAAACTGGGTTGGGAGCCAGGAAGTACTCTGCTTTAAAAAGTCCTCCACATGATACTGATGCATGCTAAAATTTGAGAACAATTGCTTCATAAGTTAGTCATTTTGCAGTTGAATTTCCTACTCCTCCGTTCATTGTGCCCTGGAGAGTGTATATCAGACAGAAGTGAAAGCAAATGGTCTGTTCAGGTACTTTGATGGTCTTCTGAATAAAGAATTTAATACATTTAGGAAATGTGTATGGATTACTCACTCTGTTCGTGGCAGAACAGTGCTATGTCTGTGTATGTGGAATGGCCACATAAGCAAGTTATTATAATAGAGTGTATTATAAGAGCTGTATTTATAAAATACTGTAAAAACCAGAGGATAGAATTATTCTGTCAGTGGGAAAAAGGGAGTCAGATGCTCTCTGGACAGGATGGAATTTGAGGGTGGACCAACAGGAGGGTTTTATAGGCTTGTTCATAAATAAGAGAACCATGTAATTTATTATCTAGAGCCGGTCACTTTCGAGAATCAAATAGATGCCTTTTTGCTAGGACATCAGGCATAAGCCAGGACTGTGCTCATGAACTGGGAGATGTGATTACCCACTTGATAAAGAGCAAGTGATGCTGTGAACCCAAAGTTCTGTGTTAACTTATGGAAACCTCATTTCTTTCGATTATTTGTTTACAATTACAGTTTACATTCTTCCTAGATGATTTTCATAGTTTTCTAGGGCTGCTGCAAACAAATTGGGTGGCCTAGAATAACACAAATTTATTCTCTCACTGTTCTGGAGGCTAGAAATCTGAAACCAAGGTGTCAGCAGGGCCCTGTTGTCTCTGAAGGTTGGAGATGCTGGCTGGGTGTCTTGTTCCTTGGCTTGCGGCCACATCACTGCGCTCTCCGCCTCTGAGGCCACATGGCCTTTGTGTCTTTCAGGGCCTTTTTGTAAGGACACCAGTTATTGGAATTAGGGACCACCCTAAATGAGTATGACCTTATTCTGTAATCACATCTGCTTATTTCCAAAGCAGGTTTCATTCACAGTATTGAATTCAACCTTTTTTGGGGACACAGTTTAACCCACAACAGATGGTATGGTTTTAACTTCTGAAAATCTCTGCAGATTAATTGGGTTGAATTTTTATTACAACAAGACACTTCTCAGAGTGAGAATAATGTAATTCATTGAGCCAGCTAACAAATCTGAATAAATGCATTTTCCATCTGGGCAGTTGCTTTTTGTATTTCTCTTATCTCATGATATGTGTGTCCGCCACAGCAAATGGCTGAAGCAAAGCTAAAGCGAAGCTGTAACTCAAAGTTGCATCCAAAAAAAATGAAGCTGTTAGTGGCTGAAAGCATGTTATGTATTGTGGTCTGTTGCTAGTTTGAGTGGAGTTAAGAGAGAGTATTTGGTCGTTGACTTATCGAATAAGCTGACCATTTGGGGAATTGGCTGCTGCTGTGGGAGAGAGGAGGGAGCACGGTAGGAAGTAGACCGGAGCAGCCAGTTAGGTAGTATGCAGGTTTGGGTTGTTAGCCTGGGCAGAGTGGCATGCTCAGATTGGAATCATAATTTCACTTATCTGGAGAGGGTGCGACTTAATACAATGGAAGATTGTTGTCGAGAACTTATTTGGTAAGAATGCTGCTCCGCCGGCTCTGCTCATTCCAGCAGTATGAGCTCCACGTTATATTTCGTGGGTGTGATTGCCACTCGGGATCACTGGGGCAGGCCAGTGGTGGGGCACTTTGTTTTGTCGTGTTTAACCCCGGAACTCTGCCGCTGCTTCTCTGTGTGGTGTTTACATTCATTTTGGAAGCAGTGTATTTAACGATATGAAAGTTAGTGAAGTGAAGGACTAACATAAAGTGAAGGACTCAAAGATGACATAAAAAGAGCACCTATAAAGAGACAAAAAAGATTATATGTCAGTTATACTTCAATGGAAAATCAAGGAAGACAGATGACATAGAAAAATGAGCAAAGAACGCAAATGGTTCAGTTCTTCAAAGAAGATATGCTAATGGCCAGTAAATATTAAAGATGGTTTGGGAAATGCATGTAAAAACAAGGAACGATTTTTTTGCCTTTCAGATGGACAAAATAAAGATTAATAATGCAGTATTTATGAGTTTCCGGGAAAGTAGTTTCTCTCATACACAGTAGGTAGGAATGTAGATGGATACAATCATTCTGTGAAGCCTGTTTAGTTGTATATATCAAAATTTTAAATGCAGAAACCTTAACAGGTGCCTGAGTGGCTCAGTTGGTTTAGCATTCAACTCTTTATTTCAGCTCATGTCTTGATCGCACAGTTGTGGGATTGAGCCACGTTCAATGTGGAGCCTGTTTGGGATTCTCTCTCTCTCTCTCTCTCTCTTTCTCTCTCTCTCTCTCTCTCTCGGAAATAAACTTTAAACTTTAGTAAAAGTAAACAAAAATAAAATGCAGAAACTCTTTGACATTCTGTTTCTCAGAAGCTTTTCCCATTTTGTGATGGGTCTACTCATATCCTTGTCCTGCATATCAGAGATTTACAATTTCTTTTTCTTCATATAATTTCTAAATATGATAAAATACTTCATTGTTGTATTTTCTTAAAATATTTGCCTATTTTTTAAATGTTTTATTTCATTAATGTTTATTATTGAGAGAGAGAGCCAGCACGAGCAGGGGAGGGCAGAGAAAAGGAAAGACAGTCCCAAGCAGGCTCCGCACTGTCAGCACAGAGCCCCGTGTCGGGCTCTCACGACCTAAGCTGAAACCAAGAGTGGGATGCTTAACAAACTGAGCCATCCAGGTGCCCTTGCCTTTCCATTTTCTACGTAGGCCTTTAAAAAACTGGATAGAACTTTCCATTTATGTATTTAAATCTGTTTTTTTTTTTAATTTCCTTCAGTTTTTAAGTTTAAATAGCCCCTCAGTCCTTTAAAAGTGCAATAAGGTGCAATAAGTCAGTTAAGCATCTGATTCTTGATTTTGGCTCAGGTCATGATCTCACCATTCATGTGTTGAGCTCTGTGCTGACAGTGCTGAGCCTGCTTGGGATTCTCTCTCTGACTCTCTCTATGCCCCTCCCCTGTGTGCTTGAGTGCTCTCTCTCTCTCCCAAAATAATTTAAAAAACTTTAAAAAACATCTTTTGAAATTTTATTGTCATTTGTAGTAAGCTTGAAATTTTTTAAACACATCATTTATAAATTTAGTTTCCTCAGTAAAAATTGGTATGTCTTACCAACTACTTTAGCTTTCTTTATATCTCAATGTTCATTATAAATCACATAATTTTCCTATTACAGTATTTCCTGGGTGGTTTTACATTTTGAAACTATTGTGATGGGATCTCTTTTTATATTTCCAAACTTGTTATTGTTAGACTATTGTAAGAGCTTTATGGATTTCATGTATACATATTTAGCTTGTTTTACATAAATTTAAATTCTTTTGTGTGATTTTATAATCTAAAATTAATTATTTCCTCATTGTTCATAGTGTTGTAAATTTTCTTCTTTTAGGCCTTCTAGGTATATAGTTTTATCTCCCATACTACATAGCAGGTGCTACAAGGGCTGAAACTTTACTTTTACTTTTACTTTTGTAAAGTGCCTATCATAGAGTGTAAGTCAGTGTATAATTATTTGTTAAATAAGTGATGAGTAGAGAAAGCTACAAGAATATACATATATATATATCAGGAATATATATACTTAAAGAATATAGTGAATGTCTCTGGATGATGTTTTTACTTTCTTTTCTAACTTGTCTACTTATACATAACAGGTTTTATAGATTAAACATCTTACACTTCCATAAATGGAGAAAATCAAATTTAAGGAAAAAAGCTTAGCTCTTAGTTTTATTTCTTCACTGAGGTCAAAGGACAGTATATCATTTTAGTAGAGTTGATTGGATGTTTCGTATAAATTGCAGCCTAGAGGAATGAACTATGAGAACATGACATTGAACCCAAGAACAGGAAGTAGGACTCTCATAAAGATAGTGGGAAGCTACTCAAATCCACATATTTTTATTTTATCTATTTTATTTTATTTTATTTCATTTCATTTCATTTTTTAATTTTATTTTATTATTTTTTTGCTTATTTTATGAGATGGGTTTGGTTTACATGCAGAGTCTTACAGAAGAACACAGCTAACTGGGATTTGTACTCCTCTGGCCTGTGGGCACCTCAACCCAGATTGAAGACTAGCCCCGGGGCAGAATTGACAGGGATCTCCACTGTCTCAGCAGTAGAGGTCAGTTTTACTCTGTCTTCCCTAATGCAGTGGGCCAAGTGAATTATGCATTCTTTATGCCCAGCTTGCTCAATAAAAGCCTGCTTATTTGAGTGCAGTGCTCAAACAGGATCTGCATTTGTCCCTCTGGCCTTCCTCCTGGGTGCAGTGGTGGGGGTAGCTTGCCTCTGGGTTATGGCTGCACTGACTCGTGAGCAATAGGTCTTTCTGTGCAGAAAAACAGAATTGAGGGTCAGGCAGTTGATCCCCGTAAGTTTCTGCCTAACGGAAGAGGCTCTGCTGTTTATGTGTCTCTGGGGTCTACCGTGGGCGTGTTGACTGTAACTGCTTTGCCCCACTGAGACAGAGCTGCCTTTCAAATCGTGGCATGCGCTTTCGGCATTTCCCTCGCTCTCTTTGTTTTCCATACTCAGAAGCAATCTGAGTGATATGTTTAATTGTCTCATATACGTTGGTTCAGTCATATGTGTTGTCACTTAAATTTTTTTAAGTGGAATTTTTTAAACCTCTCTAATTTGAAGGACAGATTAACAGGAAGTTGCAAAGTTAATACAGAGAGGCCCTGTGTACTCTTTACCCAGTTTTCCCCAAATGCTACATTTTACATAACTATAGTATACTATTGGAACCAAGAATTTGGCATCTGCCACGTGTATTGTGTATAGCAGTTCAGTGTCACAGTCAAGATACAGGATATGCTGTAACCACTGAGATCTCCCTCATGCCACCCTTTATAATCAATCACACCCTATGTCAATAGTCCCCAAGACTCCCCCCAGGTTTGGTAATCTGATAGGATTCACAGAATTCCTGTACTCAGGGCGGTGTTTTATAGCCAGTGAGAGGATACAAAACAGGATCAGCAAAGGAAAACCGTGCACCGAGCAGGGTGTGGAGGATACCAGGCATGAACTTCCCTGGTCTTCTCCCAGCAGGGTTGCACAGGGTGCATTTAATCTTCCAGCAACAAATTGTAGCAGCATATGTGAGGTGTTTTCTGTTAAGGAAACTCACTTAAACCTTGAATTCCAGGGGTTTTTTTTTTTTTGAAGTGTGGTCACGTAAGCACAGGTGCCTTCACGATATGACCGTAGTTAAGGCAACTCCAGACCCCCAGAAAGAAAGCAGGGTTCACCATACATCACACTATTTACGCAAACTGTCTAAAGTGTGGTTCAAAGCTTCAAGCATACAAAACATAAGGGCGCTCCAAGACTTCCATTCCCGGAAGCTGACCATGAGCCGGTCGCACAAGCAGGGTCTCTGAGAATGTGCACGATTTTTGAGCAACTCAGGCCTGTTTGGTTAACTCTTTGCTTACCCTGCCTTGTTCGATATAGGTGGAATATAGAGAAATAATGCTGAGCCGGTGTGGAGGTGAGAGTTGGGGATTTGGGGGAGGTGCCGCTTTAGATAGAGTGGCCAAGGAAGGCCTGCCCGACAGTGGGATGTGACAGCTGAGACCTACAGTATGAGAGAGCAGTCACCAGGTGAACAGCAGGGCACACAGCCCTAGGCAGCGTTGGAGCACATGTACAAAGGCCCCCAAAAAGAGACATGGAAAAGAAGCCTGTGTTAGTTTTTGGTTGTTGCCATCACAAATTGCCACAAATTTAGAGCCTAAAACAACATCCATTTATTGTCCCCAAATTCTTCAAGGCAGGAGTCCTGGCTGGCTCAGCTGGGTACTCTGTTAAGGATCTCAAGAGGTCAAAATAAAGGAGTTAAAGCCCAGCCTGGGCTCTTATCTAGAGGCTGTGGGGAAAATCTTCCAGACATACTCATGCTGTCAGAATTTAGTTCATTTTGGTTATAGGACAGGTCATTCTCAGCTTCTAGAAGCCACCCACATTCTTTGGCTTAGAGTTGCTCCACCTTCAAAGCCAATAGTTCTTTAAATCTCTCTGGCTTCCCATCCTGCCCTCTGCGGATTTTTACAGGCATACCGTGTTTATTGCACTTTGCTTTATTGAGCTTCACAGATACCGCATTTTTTACAAATTTAAGGTTTGTGTGACAACCCTGCATTGAGCAAGTCTCAGCGCCATTTTTCCAACAGCATTTGCTCGCTTCCATGTTTCTGTGTTATGTCGCAAAATCCGGTACTTCTTGCAATATTTTGAATGTTTTCGTTATTATTTGTTACGGTATCTATGATCAGTGATTACAATTCACTGAAAACTCAGATGATAGTTCACATTTTTTACCAGTAAAGTATTTTTAAGTACATTGTTTTTTCGACGTAATACTGTTGAACACTTAATGGACTACAGTATAGTGTAAACCTAACTTTTATATGCACCAGGAAACCAAAAAATTTATTTGACTCACTTTATTGTGACATTTGCTTTCTTGTGGTGATCTCAGCCTCAACCTGCAGTATCTCCAAGATACGTATTTTAAAAACAACTTTATTGAAATATAACTCACATACCATAGAATTCACCCATTTAAAGGTCACATAGTTTAATGGCAACCATCATGACAGCCAACTTGAGAACATTTTCATCCTCTAAAAAGGAACCTCGTACTCTTTAGCTAGCTCCTTTATTCTCACCCTCTCCCCCTTAGTCCAAAGCGACTGCTAATCTACTTTCTGTCTCTGTAGATTTCCCTGTTCTGAACATTCACATGAAGGGGATTATATAATACACGGTCTTTTACGACTGGCTTCTCTGACTTAGCATAATGTTTTCAAGGTTGATCATGTTGTGACATGTATCAGTACTGAATTCCTTTTTATGGCCAAGTAATACTCCATTGTATGTATATAGTACAATTTCTCTATCATTCATCCCCTTCTGGCTATTATGGATAATGTTATAAATGTTTGTGTACAAGTTTCTGTGTGGACATACGCTTTCCTCTCTCTCATGTATGTACCTTGGAGTGGAATTGCCGGGTTATATGGTAACTCTCTTTAATTGTTTGAGGAACTGTCAGACTGTTTCCAAAAGCAGCTGCGCTATTTTACATTCCCACCAGCAGTGTGTGAGAGTTCTAATTTCTCCACACCCTTGCCAACACTTGTTGTTATCTGATTTTTTTTTTAATCATAACCATCCTATTGGATATGGAGTGGTATTTCGTTGTGGTTTTGATGTGCATTTCCCTGATTAGTGATGCTGAGCATCTTTTCACATGTTCATTGGCTGTTTGTGTATCTTCCTTGGAGAATTATCTGTTCAAGTCCTTTGCTGATTTTTCATTAGATTATTTGTTTTTGTTGTTGTTGAGCTGTAGGAATTCTTTATATGTGCTGGATATTAATCCCTTAGTAGATACATGGCTTGCAACTGTTTTCTCTCTTTCCATACAGGTTGCCTTCTCACTCTGTGGACTGTTTCCTTTTCTGTGCGGAACATTTTAGGTTTGATACAGTCACATTTGTCTATTTTTCCTTTTGTGGCTTGTGCTGGTTTTGGTGTCATATCCAAGAAATTGTTGCCAAATCCAATGTATGAAGTTTTTTGCCTGCATTTTCAGAATTCTAGGTGTTTTATAGTTTCAAGTGTTACCTGTAGGCCTTTACTCCAATATTAGTCCGTTCTTAAAGTGTTCTATATATTATTGAGAAGGAATTAAGAAGTGTTTTCTTTTGTATGACTCTGCCAAGAACTTCCTTTCTTTTTTAAGATTTTTATTTTAAATAATCTCTGCACCCAGTGTGGGGTTCAAACCCACAACCGAAGATCAAGAGTTGCATGTTCTACCAACTGAGTCAGCCATGTGTCCTGGGAACTTGGCTGTATTTAAACTCTTTCCCTCCCTCCCTGCCTTCCTTCCTTCCTTAATAGCTTGGAGATTATGGACTCACTCATATTTTCTTAATTGGTGTGCTGATAGAAGAATGACAGTGCAACAACACTTTCTTGTTTGTACTTGATTAGCAGAAAGAAGATGAGCCTGAAGTCTGAACGCCGCGGAATTCACGTGGACCAGTCGGAGCTCCTATGCAAGAAAGGATGCGGTTACTATGGCAACCCCGCTTGGCAGGGTTTCTGCTCCAAGTGCTGGAGGGAAGAGTACCACAGAGCCAGGCAGAAGCAGATTCAGGAGGACTGGGAACTGGCAGAGCGGTAAAAGGACTTAACTAGGGGCGGTTTAACACCGAGACAGCTGGAGATGCAGCTCTGTCATGGTCAAAGCCCATTTTTCCCACCTGTTGTGAGCTGTCAGCAAGTCAGCTTAATATTCGGAGGAGTGAATTTTTTCCCCTCAACATTTAATGAATAGCTTTCAGTGGTTTCTTCATTTTGTCTTTGTCTTGTAATTATTTTGTGTTTCGAGTGTGTTAGACTGAGTCTCTAAGATAGATAAAATAGACTTCTCGGAGAAGAAGAACGGAGATACACATACTTCATGGCGAAGATTAAATGCAGTAATCTAGCTGATGTTCCGAGCACAGGGCTCAGCACATGGCTCTCACCAAGCATCATTTTTTTTCTTTCTTAAAAATACATCCAGCATAGCGCCTGCCTTAAAAATGAGGTTTCTTAGTCCAAAGTGGTTTATATTATCCAGAAATATGATTATGATAAAAACTAAAAGATGGAATGGCTGGTGAGTATAGAGATGAATAAAATGCCACGAATGATGTTAATCTCTTACCAGAACATCCTAGAAACAGTAAAACTTCTCCCTAAAAGAGCGCCAGACTGAACTCTGACAGCTTGTGCTAGTTTTTGTATCTAGTCGGCCATGTTTGTTGAGTGGCTACTTTGCTAGCATCTGCGGTGAACTTGGGGAATTATGCATACTCACTGCTTTCAGTAACTCGATGGTCACAGAGAGAAAATACAGACGTAGAACATGAAGTACTTGCTCAGGTTTCCCACTGCACTCCTGATCATCTCAGTAGCTGGTCCTGTTTCGTGAAGAAAGTAGCTCTCTTCCCTCTCCAACAGCAAAATGTGCTCCCGTCTTGATGCTGACTGTCTTTTGTCTCGGAGAGAGGTGTGTTCCTATTCCATTCTTAGACTAACACTTCTGCACATGATTTCATTGCTGTTTCTTCTTCCATTTATGACCTTGCTTGAGATTTACTACAGCACTGTTTCTCAAATTTGAGCAAGCATGAGAATCATTTATAAAAAATGGATCCCTGGACCTCACCTTGGAGTCTCTGACTTTAGTAGGGTGGAAGTGAGGTCTGGGAATTTGCATTTCTAACAAGGTCCCAGGTGGTGCTGCTGGGATCACCATATAGAACCATTGTTCTATAGATAGCTCTTTAGATTTATTATACATACCTCAATACCTTGGACCTAGCCCAGGGCCAAATTTATTTCTTTTATTTAGTCAATCCCAACATTCCTCCTACCCTTCTTTTGTATCAGTTAATGAAATCACTGATTTATTCAGTTGGCTAAAAAACATTGGGAGTCATTCTTAATTTCTCCTTTACCTCCCTTACATGACCAATAAATAAAACTTATTCCAGCACAGAGAAGTCTCTTGAATTTCATCCTTTCTTAGTTTCCAGATCTCTATTTTCTCTCACTTAAATCTATGTATAATATATTCTTAATTATTGCCCCTCAAGTTATCGCATAGCAACCTGCATTCGTTTTCTAAAGCACAGATCTGATGATGGTAATTTTATTGGATTTACAGTCTTTCTTGGTTCCCCACTACATGATGAAATCTAGGATATAATGGGCTTGGCAGTCAAGTCATACCTGCGACTGTGTTGATCTTGGTCTGCAAAGGAACCATATGCCTTCACATTAGTAGTTCCCTCTTCCTGGAATACCCTTTCACTCGGTGGAGCCTATTCACCTCTTAAGACCGATGTAAATGTCACCACTTTAAAATGATCTTCGGCTCCTCCCGCAGATTAAGTTCTTTCCTATCTTCTCATAGCAATTAGGTTTTACTCTCTACTGTAGGAGCTATCTCATTATATACTTTTCTCTTTTTCCTTTTCATTGAGCTTGTTAGGAAAAAGGACTAGAGTTTATTTCTTTTATGTAACCTTAGTGCATTTACTAAATGAATATGAACTAAGGAGAAGGCCCTTTTTGAAGTCTAGGAGTGTTTGGGATAATTTCATTCAGGCACCTCAGACTTATTTGATATATTTAGCCTCCATTTCTGCAATTCATTGAGTAATAGCTTCAGATTCAAGGAAAACTTGGAGGATGTCTGGCTCATTCATAATCTCTTTTGAATTGCAGACTTCAGCGGGAGGAGGAAGAGGCCTTTGCCAGCAGTCAGAGCAGCCAGGGTGCCCAATCCCTCACATTTTCCAAGTTTGAAGAAAAAAAAACCAATGAGAAGACCCGCAAGGTTACCACAGTGAAGAAATTCTTCAGTGCTTCATCCAGGGTTGCATCAAAGAAGGGTAATTTTCTTAGTCTCTTTCTTCTTCTGTGTTCAGCGAGATATAGAATAGACCCACAGTGCATGTGTGCTCTGCTTTTTAATTTCTGTAAGTGTTCAGGGGATATCAACCCATATTTGAAATCAAAATTGGTTTAAGGGTCACACAATATATGAAACCAAAAATCTCATTGGTGGGAGGACATTGTGTGTTAGAGAAGTCTGTTTATTACTCTATAGGAGGAATAAAGAGAATTAAAATTATTTATAAAATCTATTCCCATCCAAATGGCTATCTTTTTGGAGTTTTTTTTTAATGCCTTTAAATTTTGGATTCTGGTTTATTCTCCTTTGTATAATATCCTTACTTAACCATTTCTTATCAAAAATGACTATTTCTAGGCTTAAAGTCATCTAAAAAAGAGGTTTTCTAAGAGCTTGAGAGACAGCTTGCATCTTGAAGAAATATATAGAGAACATAAAAGAGAAGGTTTGCTTTGGACGCTTGGAGGGGAGAAAGTAACCCATAGAAGGCATTTTCTGGTACATGGATTTGTATGTACCTTATCTTTTTCATCTGCTTCTTAAAATGCTGTATACCCAGCAAAAGGATTGTTGATACAGTTACACGTGTTCTACCAGTCAGCAGACAGGCCAGTTGAAGTGGCCTACCTGGAAGCAAGAAAGAATGTCTGGTCAGCTTTGTCTTTGAACCTTTATGTTGGTAATTAGAGTTAGGCATTAAATTTGAAATGGTGATGGAGACAAGCCTGGTGCGATCTGAAGAGATGTTCTCTTGGACAAACCCCGCCATCTGGGGTAATTGTCAGGAGTGGTTTTTGTCTGCCTAAAGGTAGGGAAATGAGTAATAATATCACATCTTAAGATCTTTGCTGTTCCTGGGCACCTGGGTGGCTCAGTCAGTTAAGTCTCAGGACTTGGCTCAGGTCATAATCTCACAGTTCATGTGTTCGAGCCCCACTCTGGGCTCTGCACTGATGGTGCAGAGGCTGCTTGGGATTCTCTTTCTCTCCTTCTCTGCCCCTTCTGTGCACTGTTTCTTTCAAAATAAATAAATAAATAAAATAAAAAAGGTCTTTATTGGTCTTTCAGATTTAATGGCTATTGTTTGTTTTATTAGGAGGAAAGGTTGCTTGGGTGCCTGGGTAGCTTAGTTGACTGAGCATCTGACTTTGGCTCAGGTCATCTCCTGGTTAGTGAGTTCAGGCCCGCATTGGGCTTTATGCTCATAGTACGGAGCCTGCTTCAGATCCTCTGTCTCCCTCCCTCGCTGCCTTCCCTGCCTCAAAAGTAAAGAAACATTAAAAAAAATTTTTTTAAAGAAGAAAATGTTGCTTGTTACCAAAAACACAGCACTTTAATAAGAAGCAGACCTTTAAGTAATCTTTCTGTTCACATGGTTAATTTGAAATTGTTTGTTGGCTGGCTGTCACTATAGCAGTTTTCTCTATTGTAATTAGAATGGGAATAATCAAGACCTGTTAGAGATTAGATGCAGAATGTACCCAACTCATCATTTATTTAGTAGGAGGTACTGAAGTATGGTGCTTAAGAGCATGAACTTTGGACTCAACCTTTTTTGCATCTCAGCTTTGCGGTTTGCCAGCTGTTGTGACCTTAAGCAAGCTAATTTCTTTAAGCTCTGTCTATTCTGGGGGACAGTAATACCTACTGTGGGCACGCCTTCAGAATCCAATGAGCTGATCCAGTTAAAAGTTCAGCACAGCACCTGACACAGTAAGTCTCTAATAAATGTTAGCTAGTTGAAAATACACATCATTTTTCTGATAGAGTAATCTCTACTAATAAGGAGCTCAAAGGTCCTGATCAAAACCATTCGTTCCGATTTAGCCTAAATTATGTTTTTTGCTTTGGGAAAGTCTCATGAACCTTACGAATTTATGATATACAGTGAAATGGTGTACTGTGACAGAAGATGAAACAGTAAAGAAGTTCTAAAGCCCTTGGCTCTAACTGCCTCATTTTACAAATGACAGCATGAAAGCCGATAAATAGTAGCTAACTTAATCAAGGTCCTGTGATATGTTGCTGTATTAGAACTCAAGTCTCATGGTTCCACTTTCTTCCCATTATATCTCTTGACCTCTAGTATATGTATGTGAACACATATCTCCATTTGTATCATATCTATGGATAGATATTTGATGAGATTTCTGTTACTTAAGGACTTAATAGTCCTGTACATTCTTTGACACTTAAAAAAAATCGTATCCTAAGACTGTCTGTACAATGTGCATTATTTTATGAAAGAAGATTTGTACTTCATTATTTCTTTAATGTTTATTTGAGAGAGAGAGCACAAGTTGAGGAGGAAAAGAGAGGGAGGGAGAGAGAATCTGCGCTGATAGTGCAGAGCCCACTGCGGGGCTCAAACTCATGAACCATGAGACTATGACCTCAGCCGAAATCAAGAGTTCAGATGCTTAGCCGACGGAGCCATCCAGGCGCCCTGAAGACTTGTACTTTAAAAGAAACAATCCCAAGTTGTTTTTATTTTAAAAATGTTTAGCCAGTATACTTCTTAGCTTTTTTTTTGAATGATAGATTCTTACCTTAGATATTATTTTTTATCTTTAGTTGTTTGTGGCCTATAGAAAGCATAAGGGGATAAAGACCTCAAAATATTTAAAAAAAAAAAAAAAAGACCTGATATGTGTTTATTACAAAAGAAGATCCTGTTTGATCTTTGTTTCACAGACTGCTTCTATAACTTTGCCAGATGAACTTTGCATTTCAGACTATTTGGCTTTTGCATGTGGATAAGGTTAGCCTATACTAAATGTGCTTTTAATTTATTGAGCCTTGACTAAAATAGACCTTTTGCATTCTGTATTCTTTATTTCACTTCATTAATACATAATGCCTTTGCTCTTGATATTTTTCTTGTTTCTATTGATGGCATGAAAGAAAGCTCTTAAACAAAGGCAGATTGGTGGTAAATAGAACATAAATATAATCTTCTAAGGATTTTGAAGAATATTTAATATCCTGTTAAGAGTTGGGATGCCCTTCAGAGAAGGTTAATGGAATAGCTTGACTGTAAAGACTCAGAGAGTTTACTCAGAGTTTTTAAATCTCTGAAGTAAGACTGGGTGAGCTCTATTACAGCTTACACAATAAGTCATAGTTGGATGGTCAAGTTGAAATACTTGCCCATATATTTCAAAGGTCCCTTTTCTTTGAGAGTTCAACTAGATGTTGGTGTCCTGAGTAGAGTCTTGTGTACATCTTTCACAAACTAATCTAAAGGCAGTGCTCATAGGAAGCATATCTTCTCTATTATGAGAACAGAAAAATACCAATTTTTCCACCCAGGCCTTAGATCTAAGTATTAACCTTCACTAAAGTGAACGTGAGGGTTCTGTTGAGAAAAGACTAATTCTGGAGCTGGAGCAGAGAAAGAGGGACCACCCAAAATTTGGGGACATGTAAAAGACCCAGAAGCCATCTTCTGTGGATTTCCACTGTCCAAATTTATAAATAAATGGAGTATACCTGAATAAAATAATCCATTAGTTTTCTCAGCTAACTAAATAGATAAATGAGGGGCACCTGGGTGGCTCAGTTGGTTGAGCGTCTGACTTCAGCTCAGGTCATGATCTCATGGTTTGTGAGTTCGAGCCCCGTGTTGGGCTCTGTGCTGACAGCTCAGAGCCTGGAGCCCGCTTCAGATTCTGTGTCTCCCTCTCTCTCTGCCCCTCCCCAGCTTGTGCTCTGTCTCTCTCTGTCTCTCTCTCTCAAAAATAAAAAAACATAATAGAACATAAATAAGATAGGTAAATGAATAAATAGAAGAGAGGAGATAGCTCTTTTTTACCATAGAATCTTGACTAAATAATATGGGAGGGGTGACGGGGATGAGAAATCACCTTTTTGCAGTCATCATAGTAAGAATTGATTCAGTGGATGCTAAATCTGAGGTGGGAGAAGTTTCCTGAGGAACAAATTATGAACATGATCTCAAATTAACTCCCACAGCTAATTTATTAATTACAAATAGAGAAATGGTAACTATGTAAAGATGCGAAATGGACCTTATGTGCCTCCAGATATGATCCTTTGAGAAGAACATACCGTGAATGATGTTAATACTTAAGCTGAAAAGTTATAACCTGAATCCAGTCATGAGAAAACAGCAGAGAAACCCAAATTGAGGGGCATCCAGTAAAATGACTGCCTGTTTTATTCTTTAAAATTGTCAATATCACAGAAACAAAGGAAGGCCGGGAGCCCTTAGAGGTTAAGGAGACTAAGTACGCGTGACTGCAAATGAAGATGTGGCCCTCAGTTCAACCCTATGTAAGAAAAAACCCACATACTTCTTTTAGTGACTATACTGTAGTTCCATAAAGGTATATCCTTGTTGTTAGGAAGCACTCATATTAAGAGATAAAGAGCATGATATATACAATCAACCTGAAAATTTAGAAAAAATAATATAGACATAACAAAAGGTTACAGTTTCATCGATTTGAGTTAAAGATGTAAAGAAATAATTTGTAACAGTCTGGCCGCTTTCCTGTAAATTTGAGGTCATTTCAAAATAAGGTAAAAATAACACTATAATCCTCCAGCATTCAGTGCTGCCCCAAGCTGTCCCAGATGTTAGGTAAGTAGAAGCATAGTGTTGATTACATCGTCTGAAAGATCACTAATGAACTGCTACTTTAATCATGAGGGCCTCTTTGGCACTTAGATGAAACTGAGGTAATGATTCTCCAACTTGAATTTAGAACTGATTTTATAATCGTGCCTGTTTTCTGACTTTCATTGATAGGGACTATGAGAAATTGTTTCCCATTACCGTGTATTTAGTGTCTTTTATTCTTTGACACCAACCAGTGTCCAACAGTTCAGTCATTTTTCTGACACTGACTACCCAGAGTCAGCACAAAACCCACAGGTTCAGGGCTCAGTTCCACAAGACAGGTCTCCACCCGAGGCCAGCTGCAGCCCCCCACGAGTTGGGCGCCCATACTTCTGACCAACCAGCTAGAAGCTGGGGATTCCCACAGGCCTCTTTTCAGATACGACAATTTGTTAGAATGACTCACAGACCTCAGGAAAACACTTCATTAATGCTTCTGATGTATTACAAAGAATACAACACAGGAATAGCCAAATGGAAGAGCACAGGGCAGGGTATAGGGCAGGGGGCACCAAGCTGCCACGCCCTCTCTGGGTGAGCCCTACAGCCGGCACCTCGATGTGTTCACCAGTGTGGAAGCTCTCCAGACCTAAGGCTTCAGGGATTTTTATGGCAGCCTCATCTCATAGGCAGGGTTGATGAAATCATTGGCTGTTGGTGATCAGGAAATGTCCACCCCCTCTGCCCTCTGAAAGTCAGGAGTTGGGGGCGGGGGGCAGGTGGGACTGGAAGTTTCAAGCTTCTAATTGCCCAGTTGGCTCCTCTGTGTCCTGTCATAATCTGCTGAGTTGCCCTTGGTTTTTTTTGTTTAGTTTTGTTTTTTTGGATAATTTGAGAAACATGGGATTCTTCAGTAAATTTTTTAACATTGACACGTAAAATGTTTTTAGTACTAGAAATGCTGTTAATCATCTTTACTACATGATCATGTTTTTTTTTTTATAATTGACATAACTCATTTGTCTTTACTCTCACACACCTATTCTTCAAACAAATTTAGTGAAGATTTTGCTTTTACAGGTTTACTTTATATATCAAAGATCTAACTGGATTTAGTGTGATCTGCCTTTGCAGGCAGCTTTATGTAATAGGTACTGAACTGATACTCATTAATTTGCTTAAATAGGAATAAGTAGGTGCTATAATAATAGTAGGAGCATTATGGTGTGGTTGTAAAGACCCTGGGCTTGGAAATTAAACAGATCTGGTTTCAGATTTCAGCTTTTCCTCCACCTGTGTGACCTGAAGCACATAAGTGACTTAATTTCTCTAACCTCAGTGTGTATGTGGCCTAAAATGGTAGATATTATTGTTTCATCATTTCAGACATCTAAATTTTTTTTCCCCACCCCCAGACATCTAAATTTTTAAGGACTAATGAGAACGTATAGTAAATCACAGTGTCTGCAATATGGAAAATTCTTAAATGGTAACTGTAAATATTACCATTATAATTCAAAAGCATATGTTATTCTGCTAGGAAGACTTTTTTTTTATTATTACTATTTTTTTAGTTTTTATTTAAATTCAAGTTAGTTAACATACAGTGCAATCATATTGGTTTCAGATGTACAAATAGTGATTCAATACTTCTACACAACACCTGGTGCCCACAAGTGCCCTCCTTCATCCCCATCACCTCTTTAACCCGTCCCACTCCCCAGTCCCCCTGCTCACCACCACCCCACTCCCGCGTCCTCCCTGCTAACCATCAGTGTATTGTATAATTTAAGAGTCTGTTTCTTGGTTTGCCTCTCTCTCTTTTTCTCCCCTTTGCTCATTTGTTTTGTTTCTTAAATTCCGCATATGAATAAAATCATATGGTATTTGTCTTTCCCTGACTGACTTATTTTACTTAGCATTACACGCTCTAGCTCCATCTTTGTTATTGCAGGTAGCAAGATTTCATTCCCTTTTTGTGGCTGTGTAATATTCCACACACGCGCACGTGTCACATCTCTTTCATCCATTCATCAGTTGATGGAGACTTGGGCTGTTACCATAATTTGGCCATTGTAGTAAAAATTAGGATGCATGTGTCCCCTTGAATTAGTGTTTTTGTATTCTTTTGGTAAATACCTAGTAATGTAATTGTTGGGTTATAGGAAAGTTCTTTTAAAATATTTTTTTAATGTTTTTTAATTTATTTTTGAGAGAGAGAGACAGCACGAGCAGGGGAGGGTCAGAGAGAAGGAGACACAGAATCCGAAGACAGGCTCCAGGCTCTGAGCTAGCTGTCAGCTCAGAGCCCGATGCAGAGCTCGAACCCACAAACCGTGAGATCGTGACCTGAGCCGAAGTCGGACGCTTAACCAACTGAGCCACCCAGGCGCCCCTAGGATTATAGGAAAGCTCTATTTTTAACTTTTTGAGGAACCTTGCTAGGAAGTGTGTTTGTTTTTTTGTTTTGGTTTTTTTTTTTTAGTTTGTTTATTTTTGAGAGAGAGAGAACACACACACACACACAGGCTCCATGCTGTCAGTGCAGAGACCACCATCGAGCTCCATCACATGAGCTATGAGATCACGACCTGAACCAGAATCAAGAGTCAGTCCCTTGACCAACTGAGCCGCCCAGGCGCCTCCAGTTAACTGTCTTTTAAAGAAATGTTTAAATGAGGAAATGTTTTTTTTCTATTTGCCATTGCTGCTGTTCTTTGTTCCTCCTGGCTGTTTGGAAATGAATTAATCCAGTCGTGAGCGCCCTGGGGTTGTTCCGCCTGCTTCGGCATGAGTCACGGGTCCTCTGCTCACGCGCACGTGCAGCACTCCCTCAAAGACTCACGGAGCCCCCCTGCAGTTACCTGGAGTTTTTCTGTGCGGCCCCTCCTCTCTGTATTTTGCCATGTAACTTCTAGCGACTGTGGGCTCCTCAGCTCTAAATGGTGTTTCCCAAATTCAGCAGGTCTGCTCGGCTCTGTTGCCTCTCCCCGTGCCATGGCCTAAAACCTCCGTGCAGCGAGCTGGGGCACTTGCCAGACTCACCGGACTGGTCTGCTGCTCTCAGGGCTTACGCCCGCATCTGCCTGGCGTCCGATGTCTGCAAAGCATTATTCTATGTACCTTGTCTGCTTGTGTAGTTAAGGGAGTAGGTGAGCCCAACCCCTGCTAGTCCATCAAGACCAGAAGCGGAATCATCAGATTGAGTGAAGGATTAAACTCTCTAAGTATTAATGAACTTCTTTTTTTTTAAGGTTTAATTTATTTTGAGAGAGAAAGAGAACACGTGCATGCAGAGGAGGGGCGGGGGGATTGCGGGAGAGAGAATCCCAAGTAGGCCCCACGCCGACAGCACAGAGCCCAATGCAGGGCTTGAACTCACAAACTGTGAGATCATGACCTGAGCCAAAACCAAGAGTTGGACACTTCACTGACTGAGCCACCCAGGCACTCCTTAAAGAACTTTTTCTAATCATACAGAATGTTGAATACACCTTTTGGTTTTCCATATTGGTAAAAGATGTTCAGAAAGGGTGCTCCGGTTTTTGTTCTAAGTTAAATTGTACCTGATTAATTTATTTGCTTAAAAAAAAATAAGCAGTACATTCCAATGGCTAAAAAATAAAAGATGTATGGTCCCTCACCCATCTAGTTCCCAGCCATCACACCATTGTCCTCCCATATTCGGACAACCTTTGTCATTAGTTTCTTGTGTATCCTTAGATGCTTTTGTTTTCATTTATAAACATGTATATTTTTATTACATATACTCTGTTCTGTATTCTTATTCACAGTGTCTTTTTTCTTTTTTTTACTTTAGTAATATGTTTTGAGAACTCTTCCTTTTTCATAAATAAAAAAGTACTTTATTTAAAACTATATGGTGGGGCGCCTGGGTGGCTCAGTTGGTTGAGCCACTGGCTTCAGCTCAGGTCACGATCTCGAGGTTCATGGGTTCGAGCCCTGCGTCGAGCTCTGTGTGACTGCTAGCTCAGAGCCTGGAGCCTGTCTTCAGATTCTGTGTCTCCCTCTCTCTCTCTGACCCTCCTTGCTCAAGCTGTCTCTATCTCTCTCAAAAATAAATAAAACATTAGAAAAAACCCACAATTATTTAAAAAAAAAAACTACATGGTATTCCGTTTTATGGATTAAACCACAATATACTCCCTTAGTTGTGGGTGTTATGCCATTTTTAGTCTTTTGCTGTTATAAGTAGTGCTGAAATGAGTAGCCTTGCACATAGTTCATTTTGTACATGTGCAGTTATATCAGAAACTTTCCGAGAAATGCAATTATTGGGTCATAGGATAGGATAAAATTATTTTTAATTTTGATGACTATTGCCAAATTGCACTCCATTGCAGTCATATTATCTTACATTCCCACCGCCACAGTATGAGAGTGCCTTTTGCCCCACATCCTCATCAAGATCAGATTTGTGTCTGTTAATTTTTAAAATGGCATCTCATAGTAGTTTCAATTTGCATATTTGTTATGAGTGAGACTGAGCGTGTTTCCTTTGTTTAAGATACATTTAGATTTCCTTTCTATGCACTGTTAGGATTCTTTACCCATTTTCCTGTTGAACGGTTAGGTTTTTTTTTTTTCTTCTTTATATGACTTCTTTTACATTTGTGATAGAGCTTATAAGCTTTTTTTTCCAGTTTCTTGGTTGATTCTTGACTGATAATATTTTTAGTCATAGACATAGTGGGGTTTTTATGTAATTTTTTTTCTTTAATGTGATTTTAGGGCTTCTACAGTTCAAATAATAATTAGGAAGCACCTGATAACTTGAAAGATATGCAAATACTTGATTTGAAAAGATAACTATAAAGTGCAACTTTGTTCTGCTAACTACATAATAGTACCATTAGGAGGAGAAAGGATGTCTTCACTCTACTTTTTTTTTTTAATAGTTTATTGTCAAATTGGTTTCCATATAACACCCACTGCTCTTCCCCACAAGTGCCCTCCTCCATTACCACCACCTCTTTCCCCCCTCCCCCTGCTCTACTTTGAACATAAGTCTAACAATTTAAGTACTTCATTGGTTTGATCACCAGCTGTGTGATAAGAGGTGTGGAATCTCTACTTCTCCATAGTTATTAGTATATCCTTTTAGGTAGTCTACATGTGTTTGTCTCACTTGAATAATCTAGTCTTCTATTATCTGAAAACTTTACTGCAACTTCTTTATGGAAATATATGTCAGGGACCAAGGTTCAAAGCAGGAGATTATAAGAAGTTACTCTGAGAAAGCAGGAAATAAGTTGACTTCAGTATCTTTAGAAGATACTTTCTCTTCTTAATGATCTTTTTGAGTATTAAAGGGAACTGTGGGGATATGAGTAATTTAATTCCTCACAGTTATTGGATTGGCAGTTCAAAATCAGGAGGCTAGAATGTGATCAGAGAGCACCTACTGTATTGTAGCACCCTTATCTTTATTCTTTAAAGGTCCCATTTGAAGAGGGGAAAGAGGTGTGTGGCCCCTGATGAGACAGTGTTGTACCTGCTTCGCTTACCTCTGCTGTTTGTTTTGTCATGGTTGCTCTGTTGGATGCATTCTTTCACGTAGAGCAGTGTGACTTGAAAAATGTTTTTGAAAACTGGATAGTGAGTAATTGTTAGTCTCCACATAAACAAATGAGCCTTTGCCTTTCGGAGTAGAATGGATTTGGAAGAGTTGTCTCACATCTTGTAAGTCACCTAACATTTTTGTCCTTCTACTGATTGTTATTTTGCTTGTTGACTAGTTTCATTAATTCATGCAGTCTTTGAGAAAGTTGTTCAAGCTAGTGAGGCCATTTCAGTATTTACAGTTAAGTATATGGGTCAAAGTATGATATATTTTGGCTAAAAAATATTAGAGCAACTTTTATTTGAATGGGAATATCTTTTAGATCATGTAGCTTTATCTGCTTGTACTTCCTAGTCATAAAATAGATTGAGCTTACTTTAAGTGGTCCAAATATTTAAACATAATTTAAAATCAAAGTTAACTTTGATTAAGCATAATTTAAATAATCAAGTTACATACTTAAAGTAATTCCATGCATGGATCTTCTATGTAATGAAACTTACTATGTTTAATTTTCCCAGCAGAAAATCAGGAAGCAAAAGCTCCCAGTCCTTCCATAAACCGGCAAACCAGCATTGAAACGGATAGAGTGTCTAAAGAGTTCATAGAATTTCTCAAGACCTTCCACAAGACAGGCCAAGAAATCTATAAGCAGACCAAGATGTTTTTGGAAACAATGCATTACAAAAGGGTAGGTTGAGAGTAACCACGTAGAAACCTAGAGTTTGGGTTTTAGGAAAGGTCTTAGAGATAATCTAGTATAACTTTGTCATTTTGCACCTGGGAGAATCAAGACCCAGAGATGTTATGTTACTTACCTAAGAAATGTCACTGAACCAGGTTAAAACCCAACTCCCAGGCTAGTACTTTTCCACTGCAACTCAGTGGTATTTGGGTCGTCTTTGCATGGAAAGTCTGACGTCGAAGCCACTTGTACTGTGTACTTTAGTAATAGGCCTTCCTCACTTGTCACCTAGTACATAGTATAAACTGCTAAGGGAACACAGTAGACCTTGAACTCCAAGTACCAATAGTTAGACCAATAGCATTCATTTTAGGGCTTTTTGTTTTTGTTTTGTATTTTGATATAAAATACCTCTCCTTATTAGGTGGGAGAAGGGAAACCCAGAATTCAGATGTTGAAAGAGACTTTAACAACTATCCAGTTTCACCCCTTTGTTTTATAGACGGGGAAGGTGAGAGCCAGAGAGGATGAGTGACTTGTCAGGGTTACACAGTTAGATTTTGCCAGTGTCAGAACTAGAACTTGTACCTTCCGCATGTGTGTCTTCAACCGCCATTTCTAAACTATAATTTCAATTGCAGTAATTTATAAGACTACTTGTAAAGGGACTCATTTCTGTAAACAATGATCAATTTGTTTGTAACATTCTTCACCTGTTAAACTCAGAATTGGCTCTCAAAGCCCCTTCTGGGAAATGAGGAAGTCTTAGAAAGGAAAAGAGAATAAGAAAAGCAGCAAGGTGATTAATGCTTAGCTGCATTCCAGCTGTGGTCACTATCACTGGGCTAATAAGCAAACAGCTTCTGCCAATATCCTTTTTTTTAGTTTTTAATGTTTGTTTATTTTTGAGAGAGAAAGAGCACAAGCCAGGGAGGGGCAGAGAGAGACACACAGAATTGGAAGCAGGCTCCAGGCTCTGAGCTGTCAGCACAGAGCCCAATACAGGACTGGAACCCATGGACTAAGAGTTTATGACCTGATCTCAAGTCAGATGGTTAACCAACTGAGCCACTTAGGCACCCCCCAAAATACTTTTTAAATATTGAATTCAGTTAGTAAAGGAGAAAAGAAGCTTTCTCTCTTGTTTTTTGGTGTGCAGTTATACTGAGAATATGTAAGCAATCCTGTTTTCTCCTAAAAGGATTTGTAAGCAGATAGTAACATTTAAAGAAAGCATATATTGATGAGTTTGGTTGTTGTTGTTGTTGTTGTTGTTAGCATTTATTTATTTTTGAGAGACAGAGTGTAAGCAGGTGAGAGGCAGAGAGAGAGGGAGACAGAATCTGAAGCAGGCTCCAGGCTCTGAGCTGTCAGCACAGGGCTTGATGCAGGGCTTGAACTCACGAACCATGAGATCATGACCTGAGCCAAAGTTGAAGCTCAACCAACTGAGCCACCCAGGTGCCCATAATCATTGATGTTTTCAGTTAGAAGCAGTGATAGACTTCCTCAGTATGGAATCTTCAGAGTTCATGTGGTGTATAGCTTTAATTTTTCAACCAGAAATAAAAATGAAGTCTTTGTAGTTATGTTTTCTTTAAAAAAAAATTTTTTTTTTAATGTTTATTTATTTTTGAGAGCTGGAGACAGAATGCAAGTTGAGGAGGGGCAGAGAGAGAGGGAAACACAGAATCTGAAGCAGGCTCCAGTCTCTGAGCTGTCAGCACAGAGACAGATGTGGGCCTGGAACTTGGAAACGGCGAGATATGACCTAGGCCCAAGTCAGACACTTAACTGACTGAGCCACCCAGGTGCCCCTGTAGTTATTTATTCTTAGTCCATACAGAATGTTTATAGGATATTCATACTATTTGGACCTAGAGACCACAGTACATATAGCATATATACTGTGTAATGCTATATTTTAGAAAAACAATAAGCTCATTTGATCACCTCATCAGAACTGATTTGTTCATTTTTCTTTTGCTGAGAGCTATAATATGCTCTTGTTCTATAATAATGTAGTTGACTTTTAAATCACTATACTAATGTAAAACAGTAATTAACTGGGGCAGAATACCATCATTTCTGTTTTCACAACATCAATAATTGATATCAGAAAACTGAATGTGGCCTCAGATTCCTTCCATTTGAAGAGCCATTGTATGTTCTATTTCTACACAAGCTCTAAGTGTTTGGGGGCTGAGTGGCCAAGTCTTAGGCATGTATGTTGAGCATCTAACACAATACCTATAACATCCTGATACTGAACAGATACTTGTTGAACTGAAATGTCCAGGGTTTCTCCAGGAAGCCCTTCTGCCTTTGGCTGCAAGTTTAATGTCCTTTCACATAAATAAAACAGTTTTATAACAGAATGAACCAGTCTTACCTAACTAGGTTCAAATCACTTAATCAAATAAATTTATTGAAAGAATCTGATTGAGCACAACTGGAGCTAGTTGCATGAGGTAAAGAAGTGTGTGAAAGGTGCCCTCTGTACTCAGTTAACCAAAACTCAAAATCTTAACTTAGGCTTAGACTTAAGGCTCAAAGAACTTAACTTTAATGTTAGTCTTGCCAAGTAGACTTTCTAAGTCATCTTATTTTAACGACCTACACAGTGTGAAAATTCATTCTTTTGTGTTTGAACCCACCCTGTTGACATTGCCGTTAACTGGTAATTTTTTTACTGTGCCCCACAGTAGCCGTCTTCCCCAAATCTCTGAGGTCCAGAACAATGGACCGCTCTTGCCCACATCTTTTTCTACCGCATTCCTATTTTCTCCAATCTATGTGTATGCTAGTGGTGAGTAGCCTTTTCTGTATCTGGCTCAAGTCTAGAAATTAAATATTTACAGAATTGTATTAAAATCATTGGGTTTATTTTCAGCCATTTTATCTTTATCACAAAAACACTTTATCTGTACTCAGACTTTTTTTTCCTCCAATTTCCTCACCCCAAAAGGATCTCTTTTTGGGATAAAATTTCATTCGGCCCTTACATAATTCATCCACACTGCAGTGATACAATGTAATGCTTTACTGTTCAACAAATATTGTTTGCTCAGACTCTTCTGAAGGTGGTATTTTGTCCTTTTTTCCATTTGATTAATCTTATTAGCTACTTAATATTAAAATATATATTCCTTATAGTTCCTTTTCATATTCTTTAGAATAAGAGGTATTTTTATTGCAAACAAAATAGGCAGCTACATCATTAACACAAAATCCATTTATATTTATTTTGTCATCAGCCACTTTTCTTTAGAAGTCATCGTAGCAAGAATTTAAATTTTACTGAGAAAATAACTGATGGGGGACTGGCATATACAGAAGAAGCTAAGAAGAATTTATAAGGTTTAGTGTTTTAAACTTATCATTACAAAAATAATTAGAATTTAAGAATCTCTTGGTAAGAGCCAAGCCTCAAATAGGGCTAAGAGTAGCCATGGGTTCCGGGATGTATATGGTCACCAATGAAATGAAGGATGTCTGGGTTTCTTTTTGTCCTTTGGACAAAGCCTTTTATGTGCCTAGGGTAGTTTTTTAAAGTTTTACATGGACCCAACTTTTGATATTAACTTTTTCCATCATAACTATAAAACCCTATTTTCTAACTTAGTAAAATCCCTGCCTTGGTGAAATCTTTTTCCCATAAGTTTATTTATATGAAAACATTTTCAAAACACAAAATAGACTACAGTTAAATTGAAAAGATTCTTTTGCTTCCCAAAATGTTTAAATCCTGCCATTGTTAATTATTAATAAATCGCTCAGAAGCACTCTCCTCTATTCTGAAAGTGTAGCCTACTCTATTTTTAAAAGTGTAGTTTATGTTACCCTCTACTTCCTTAAAATGCATACCCTTTAATTTATTAGATATTGAATTAAAGCTTTTTAATAAGCAAATTTTGTGGATTTCTCAATGCTTTTTTTTTTTTTTTTTTTTTTTTTTTTGCGAGGGAGAGAGAAAATCCCAAGCAGGCTCCACACCCAGCGTGGACCCCCATGCGGAGCTTGAGCTCATGACCGCAAGACCATGACCTGAGCTGAAACCAAGACTCAGACACTTAACTGACTAAGCCACCCAGGGGCCCTTTAATGCGATTTTAAAAATAAGATTCCTTTATTAGCAGTCATTCAGATATTCTTTTTCTTTGCTAAAGAAGTAGTAGTCAGGCCCAAATGTAAGACCTTTTGCTACTTTCATCGTTGTTTTCTATAAAAATTCTGATATTAATTATATTATATAAACTTAAATTTTTTTCCATGTTAATTCTCTTGAAAAACTATTTTTCTCAACCTGAATGAGGAGAAAAACCATACAGTCTACAACATGGCTATATCTTCATTTATCTTCTCTTTCCAAGAAGAAATAGAAAGCTAGGTATCCTTCTATACCTTAATATGACTTCACTATTCTAGGAACTCAGTTGGTTAAGCATCCAACTTTTGATTTCGGCTCAGGTCATGGTCTCGCAGTTCGCGAGTTTGAGCCCTGTGTCGGGCTCTGTGCTGGTGCCATAGTGCCTGCTTAGGATTTTCTCTCTCTCTCTCTCTCTCTCTGCCCCTCCCCCACTCACATTCTCACATTCTCTCTCTCTCTCTCTCTCTCAAAATAAATAAGTAAACATGAAACAAAGTTTATTTATTTTGAGAAATAGAGGCAGGGAGAGAGGGAGCCAGAGAATCTCAAGCGGGCCCTACGCTGACAGCACAGAACCCAGTGTGGGCTTGATCCCGTGAATCATGAGATCATGACCTGAGCCAAAGTTGGACACTTAACTGACCGAGCCACCTAGGTGCCCCTGGATAAATAAACTTTAAAAAATTACTTCACTATTCTAAACCATACATGTGTGCAAAGAGTAGTTTGCCCTTTGTATCCAAGAGAGAAGACATTTTAATTAACAAAATAGGCTTTAATCGTAAGAAAATTGGGGAGCTGGGGTAGGGGAGTAACCCAGGACTCAATATTAAAGTTAGATGAGAAGTGAGGTGATGAGACAATGGGAAAGCATCTGAGCTGATAGGATCTTGTATATCATAAGAACTGAAAATAGATAAAAGGTTGAATTGATAATTAGCTGAAAGTGATGAGTAAAATAAGAACGTATCATAGAAGAATACAGCGATACGTGCGAGAAAACGTAAAACATTATCAAGGGGAACCGTGATGGCTCAGTGGTTGCAAAGGAGCCAAAAATGGTGGAGGAGGCGTAATTATACGGTATTGAGGAATTCTGCAAGGACTTGCCAGAGGTTGTAGGCACTTTGGAGAAAGCAACACGATGTGTGTTCCAAGAGAAAGAATTGAAGATGACAACCCTCTAAAACCTACAGAAGAGCCTCGTAATGATTGAAGTCCACATTCAGAAGGTGTTCAAAAATAATGGCTTACTCAAATTAAACCAGTTGTGGTTCAGACTGAGCCAAGTTTGACCCTACAGATGTGAGGCTTTGTTCTGCGTTCTTGTTGAGGGGAAAGAGCTGGGCACAGTGCTAGTTAACTAGGTGAGGTCCAAGCTGATGGCCTACACCAAGACCTACCCTGGGGCATGCCTCCATCCAGCTGCTGTAACTCTTGAAAGACCGATTCATCTTTTCTCACCAACGAGTACTTACCTTTTCCCAAAGCTTGTTGGAAAACCCAAGTGGCTAAACACAAAATTAAATTAAGGAACTCTAATTCAGGAATCTGTTCATTGGATTTTAGGATTTCATGTTTAATAGTTACACATACTTAGAGAAGAGGCCACTTGGACACCGCTAGACCTCTAGAGTATCATAAATAGGGGCACCTGGGTGGCTCAGAGCGTCCGGCTTTGGCTCAGCTCATGATCTCACGGATCATGGGTTCGAGCCCCGCATCAGGCTCTGTGCTGACAGCTCAGAGCCTGGAGCCTGTCTTCAGATTCTGCGTGTATCTCTCTCTCTGACCCTCCCCTGCTCATGCTGTCTCTCTCCCTCTCTCAAAAATAAATTAAAAAGATTTTTTTTAAATTTAGAGTATCATAAATAATGCTATCTCTGCTCAGATTCTGGTAACATCAAAATATCTTAAACAAATACAACGTCTTCTAGAATTCTGTGTGGTTACTTGGCCATCCCTGGCTGCATTGTGGTGCTTTTGCGTCTCGCTATGTAAGTGAAAGGCAAGAGTGTGAACATTTTTTTTGCTAAAACAAATGTAATGCTGACGTTTGTAAAGAACATATATGAGCTCATATGTAATAACTAGCCAGCTGCTAAAAATGATCAACTACTGGGGCGCCTGGGTGGCTCAGTCGGTTAAGCGTCCGGCTTCAGCTCAGGTCATGATCTCACGGTTCGTGGGTTTGAGCCCCGCATCGGGCTCTGTGCTGACCGGTAATTCAGAGCCTGGAGCCTGCTTCGGATTCTGTATCTCCCTCTCCCTCTGACCCTCCCCTGCTCACACTGTCTCTCTCTGTCTTTCAAAAATTAAAAAAATAAAAATAAAAAAAAATAAAAGACCGCAGGGGGGAAAAGCATTAATTAAGGACACTGGTAGTGGGGCACCCAGGTGGCTTCTTAGGTTAAGCATCCTACTTTTAATCTCAGCTCAGCTCTTGATCTCAAGTTCGTGAGTTCAAGCCCTGCATTGGGTTCCATGCTCAGAGCCTGGTGCTGCCTCAGATTCTGTGTCTCCCTCTCTCAATGACCCTCCCCTGCTCGCGCTGTCTCTCTTTGTTTCTCAAGAATAAATAAAAAACATTAAAAAAAAGATCAACTACTGGCTTTACCATAGAGATGTGAAGTGAACACATGTACCGTAACAATTCTCACCATCTTTATTTTGCCAGTAACTGAATTTGACAAAAATCATTTACTTGTGCTCTGTTTTGTTCATCTAAATGTGAAATGTTTAAATCTGTATTCAGGCAGCTACTAATGACCTCAGGGTATATTCCCTGGTAAGATGGATTATCTCAAACTATGAGAACCACATGCTTGATCTATTTTAAATGTTAATGTTTAATTTTAAATTTTTATTTAAGAGGATTAAAGCGCCAATGCATTTATTTTCCTTAAAAAAATTATTGAAAGCAGCAGAAACTGACAATACAAAAAATATGGACATCAAAGCTAAAACCTAAATAAATTCATCAGTTAACTGCAGTACAAAAGAAACAACCCAGAAAACAGATCGTGGAATTCCAAATTCTAGCCACGAGAGTGCCAGATGAACTACATAGAAAACATAATTAAGGAAATAGTCAAAGATTTTCAAAACAGAGTGGGGAAAAAAAAAAGATTTCAACCAGACAATTAAGAAAGTATACAGAATACCTCTCAGTATTAATAGTCAAAGGAATACACCATTTGACCAACTCAAACTTCAAAAGGAAAGTTTTTTAGGGAAAAAAAAAATGACGTTACACACGGACATTATAGAAAAGATGATCCCAATCGATAGTTTAAAAATACTTTAGGAAAAGTAGACTTTGGTAGACTGTGATGTTTCTTAGAAAACTGAAAAAACATTTTGGGATTTTGTAGGACCTAAAAATTTACCAACACAAAACCTGCTTAGCTCCTTTGGAAGCTTTTGAGAAGAACTACAAAAGATCTGAGATTTTCCCTAATTGCAAGTAACACGTTAGCCTGCCGTCATTTCATGGATACTGGCAGAAGCCATGAGTCTCCCGGGTCAGAAAAGGCGGCCAGTTTATTACTCAGGGCAGTAGCCATATCTGGACTGCATTAGCCTTTGCACCAATTCCCTGAGTGTCAGGGTAATGCAAAGACCAGGTAATGCCTGTGCTTGCGGTGAGTAATGTTAGATAAGAGGATGTCTTAAGCTTGTCTGACCTTTGCCTCAGATGGAAACGTTATCTTTATTATACTGGACAATAAACAGTCTACCCTTTACTTGAGGGAGGCACTGTCTCTGTCTTCCAAGGCTACTTTTGCCGTAGAGCTGGCCTTGAAAAGATAGTGCGGGACAAAGGCAATCAGTGACTCTTCTCACAAGATCTGTAGAAATAGAAGAAATCTATGTAGAATTGTCTCCCAATGTTTCTACGGTATTACAAAGAGGGACAATGATAAATGGTCACATTTATTTATTTCATTCAACTAACTGAGCAGTAGCCCTATGCCTGGCTCTGTTGTAGGAGCTGAGGACATGGTGGTCAACAGTGCCTTCAAGGAGCTCACATGTTAGTGGCGAAAATAATCAACAGATTTTGTAATAGAACACAGTGGTAAGTCCTACAAAGAACCTAAAACAAGATAAGAGGACAGAGTAGCAGGGGAGTTACTCAGAATTATAAAATAAACAGTGTAATGTAGTGTAAATCTGTGCAGTATAAACAGCAATATAAAAAGAAATTTTCTGAATAGTAACATAGAAATGCAGTGATTGTGTGGAGCGGGGGGAGGAATAGGTGATTCGTTGCCACTAGTAAAACAGGCCTCTTAGGCCCTTGAAAGGAGGTCACAGTGTTTTTAGTTAGAAGTGAGTACCAGTGGGGCACCTGAGTGGCTCAGTCAGTTAAGCATCTGACTCTTGATTTTGGCTCAGGTCACGATCTGACGGTTCATGAGATCAAGCCCTGCATCAGGCTCTGTGCTGACAATAAGGAGCCTGCTTGGGAGTCTCTCTCCCTCTCTCTGCCCCTCTCCAGCTTGCTCATACACATGGTCTCTCACTCCCTCAAAATAAATTTTTTTTAAAAAATTGAGTACTAGTTAATCATAAGAATCAATATACTGTAGTTTGTTCTAAGTATTGAGATATGGTGCAAATGAAAGGTAACCATGTCTAAGGCACATAGGAGATAAAAAGAATAATCTATTGCAGAAAGTACATAAGCTGAAAGAATAATAAGTAAAATTATAGCATGATAAAGGAAAATTAAAATATAACTGTCAGAATGGTAAGTGAAGCCCCATATTATAAAGATAAAATTAGGGGGGAGCCTGGGTGACTCAGTTAAGTGTCCAACTCTTGATTTCAGCTCAGGTCGTGATCTCACGGTCAAAAGATCGAGCCCCATGTCAGGCTCTGCACTGATAACGCAGAGCCTGCTTGGGATTCTCCCTCCCTCTCTCTGCCTATCTCTCTGTCTCTCTCAGAATAAATAAATAAGAAAAAAATAATAAAAGACTGAAGTTTGTATCTTGGATCTAGATAAGAAAATTTTAAATTACAATGTTACATTTATTCTAGAAAAAAAGCAAATATACTACATAATATTTCCGTGAGGTGGCTTTGGGAACAAGAATTTGGTAGGAGAGGTTTCTAAATCTAGCAGACTTCAAAATATATCCTAAAATGAAAGACATCACAACTAGGTGAGATTTTGATTAAAGAATTAAAATATAGGACAGTGAAATAAACCAGGGATTCTAGAAATAAATTCCGTTTCTCAGAAGCAAGTTATATGACAGCTGGGGAAATGAGAGAGAGCAGTGTTGGTTTTTACTGCCTGCTGCTGACAAAGGGAAGTTTTTATATAGATTGCTTGCCGTCCATATTTCATCCTGTGCACCTTACATTCTGGCCAAGTAAGAGTTAAACATGAAAAAACTTACGAGTAAATTAGTGAAGTCGATCAGGATCTTTATTTCTGCTGTAGAGATACTTATTTCTGTGGAGAAATTTAAAGCAGTTTTCAAGCTGCAGTTGAACTATTTAAGTACCGGTTCTTAAGGACCAGGCGGAAGGTTTAGTGGAATTCACTTTTTAAAAGCTGTGTGACGTAAAATAAAAGGTAGAGTGGAAGGCAGCACTGGAGAATTGTGGTAGATATAAATGAAAGCTTAACATTTCCAAATGTATAACATTTACTTAGTACTGAGTTCTTGCTTAGACAGGGGATCGATTTAAATTCCACCAGAGGGCTTTCCTGTGAGCACCTAGTTGAGAGGACAGCGGGCGCGCTGTGAGTGCTGTGAGGCCCACACGGCGGTTTGGACGAAGGCAATGAAAGAGCTTCTTAGAAGAAGGACGGTATGAACAGAGCCTTCCTTGGACGGCTGTTGGAAGCCGGAGAGGAGTAAAAGTAACACAGACAGAGAGGAACTTTATAGTGTTAGAGAGAGAGGTGGGAGCGCCAGGAGCAGAGCGCCAGGCTGCTGGCTGACCTGGCAGGGTGAGCGGGGAGGGGGCAGGGCGGTGACTCTGAGCGCAGGCCTCGGCGTGCATCTCGTGGACAGCCATCGGAGGTGTGACGCTCGGTGATAAGCTCCCTCTGTGCCCAGATCCGGAGCTCAGACGGTCCGTTGGACTCTGGCATGCGGGACAGATTGAAAAGGGAGAAAGGTCAAAGTTGGGGAGAGCTGTACTCGAGGGGCGAGGTGCTGAGGGCCCAAACCCGGAAGGATGGGTGGGAGAGACACTGTACAAGGCGGAACGGCGCGGTCTGGACCCCAACGGGACTGAAGCCAGCGTGACGGGGTCTGCGTGCTTTGACTCAGGCCTTATGGACCCTGGCCTGTATGGAGGCAGGCTGTGACAAGCAGTCCTGTGGAATGTGTCCTGGGCCATGATCATGCCCTTTCTGCAGTGATGTCCTTATGCGAACCTTTGAGAGAAACTTATGGGTTTTGTGTCAGAAGTTCACCTGAAAGGTTCATTTGCTTTTATATTTAGACACCCAATTATGTGACTATTTTTGTTTTGGTGATGATTGCTAGAAAGTTTACTTAGAGACCAATTTATGGGCTGACTGGACTAATTCCTCTCCCCAAGGACTATATTTTTCTGTTGTTCCTGCCTCTGTTTTCTGTTTCTCTCCATGTGTTTTCTTTTTTTTTTTTTATCATCTTCTAGATTTTTAAAAATGTTTTTATTTTGAGAGAGAGAGAGAGAGAGTGCAAGTGGGAATAGGGCACAGAGAGGAAGACACAGAGCCTGAAGCAGGCTCCAAGCCGTCAGCACAGAGCCCGACCCAGGACTCGAACCCATGAACTGTGAGATCATGACTTGAGCTGAAGTTGGTGCTTAACCGACTGAGCCACCTGGGCACCGCAAACTGTGTTTATATTTTATGTAGGCTTTATTCTTGTAAAGAAAGTAGGGAATAAATATACATATTATACCAAATAATGAGTAAACCCAAATAAAAATTATAAAGTTCATTGTTGTAGAGTCCATGGAGAAACAAACACACAATTGCCTCTAGCAGTAGATACTTAGAGCTATAAAGTTGTTCATATTTATTGAACTGTTAGTATCACTCTTGAAAATGTATCACAGGGGCGCCTGTGTGGCTCAGTTGTCTGGGCGTCCAACTTCATGAAACTCTGGTCATGATCTCACAGTCTGTGCGTTTGAGTCCTGTGTCGGGCTCTGTTCTGACAGCTCAGAGCCTGGAGCCTACTTTGGATTCTGTGTCTCCCTCTCTCTCTGACCCTCCCCCACTCGCTCTCTATCTCTGTCTCTCAAAATAAAAAATAAAGATATGTAAAAAAAAACAAACACCTAAATTAAAAAAAAGAAAGAAAATTATCACAAAGAAATAACCCAAGAGAAACAGTCTACACAATTGTTTTTTGTTTTATTTTTTACACAATTGTTTATAGCCATAGTACATAATAGCAAAAAAAAAAAAAAAAAAAAAAAAAAAAAAAAAAAAAAAAAAAAAAAAAAAAAAAAAAAAAAGAACCCAAACGCACAGTGCTAGAGACTGGCTAAATCATTTAATGTAATAGAATGTGAGAAAGCCACCAAAAATGATTGAGTAGATCAGATAAATAGAAATCTACATAAATGTGTAAATTATCAAAATATGCATTATATCCATGTGAGAATACATATATAGCAAAAAAAAAAAAAGTAAGAGGTCACGGGATGTTATAAATAACATTACAGGACAGATTTTCCTTTTCTACAGTGTTACTTATCTGGTAGGTACTTTTGAGATGAGCATCATTAAGGAGTGGATTTGGGGAACTTTGTAAAATTTAGAGCTCTATACAGGATCTTTCTTCAGCTACCGAACAGCCTCTTTGTCCCTTTTTTTTCAGGATTTAAGCATTGAGGAACAGTCAGAGTGTACTCAGGATTTTTACCAGAGTGTGACTGAAAGGATGCAGACTCGTGGAAAAGGTAATACTTTGGTAGCCAGACATTAAGGGATTGCTAGTCGTTGTACAGAGTCTGACCACTGAGTCTCTTAGAACTCAGTCTGTTTCTCCGAGGGCCTGGCCGGTTTGCCAACTCTGTCCTGTAAATGACTCCACCGACATTCTGGTGGCTGGTCTTATCCTTAGAGTGTCTTTGAATACCACCATGTCTATCATTCCAAAGTAGTCACAGCAGTTGGGTAATTTATTGAACAATGCTTAATAATTCCATTCGGGGGAGGAGCAGAGTCTATTAAAACCCCTTAGGAGGCTTCTAAGTGAAACCCCCATCTTGGGATTTGAGTCATGTTTCATGATTATGTATTCCTCAGACAGGTGGGGGTGGAATAAAAATTGAGAATTACTGACTTGGAGCCGTAGGTTTTTCAAGATTTTTCTTGAATTTGACTCCCATTGATGTTGGCTTTTAGGATATACTCAGCATATGTGTGTAAATGAGAAATCAGCTCCACTCGCACGCCTCCAGGAGCTCCCCGGGGGTGTATAGTGAACCTCAGGAAAATGGAAGAGTGGGTTGCCATCATTCTCAGTTTTGGGAATTTCAAGTGCTTTTCTAATGTAGCAGTAGGGAGTGGGCCATGCTGAGGCCTTCCCACTGGGCAGGGTGTACAGCTTACTAGGTCCGGCCAAGCAGCTTAAGTTAGAACTGGCCATTCTGTGAAAGGCAGTCCCAAAAATTGAGGTAAGTTTTTAAAGGGTATTTTTTAATGTAACATATTATACTTTTGTTTCTGGGTATATTTAATGTATTACCTAGTAAATTAGTTCGTTGCTTCATAGGAAAAACTATGAAAACATATTCTTAATTTAAACTGTCCTTCCCTCTCTTGAGCTTTTATGTCCATTTGGATATTTCAGTGCCTCCGGAAAAAGTTGAGAAGATAATGGATCAGATTGAAAAGTACATCATGACTCGTCTCTATAAATATGTGTTCTGTCCAGAAACTACCGATGATGAGAAGAAAGATCTCGCCATTCAAAAGAGGATCAGGTAGTTGGTTGTTCTGCTTTGTCCTGTGTTCACTGCCTACCATGGGAAGAACACAGTGCGGGAAAACCGAGCACTTGCATTTCAAACCTTGAGAGCAAATAACAGCAAAGGGACCCACCATTGTCAGCATTGAGCTGCTTCGTGGCGTCAGAAAGAAAAGGAATGTGGTAAATTGTTAGGACGAAAGGCCTGAAATCACCTTCTTGCCTTTCCTGCTGACTCCAGCAGCTTTTGATAAGCAGCAGATCTGATGTGTGAGATTGTTTCAAAATGTCCAAAGGACAGGCGGAAATTTCATTACTTCTCACTGCATTGGCCTGTCTGGTGAGGCAGGAAGCTGGGCACATCCACGTTACGGTGTCATTGTTCCTCCCCCTACCAGCGGTGCTCCTTATTTAGCTGTTCCTCTGATCACATCTTCCCTCTAGCACGGGGTTGACAACACTTCCCAAAGTGCTTAATCTTCCACGGGCAGGAGAGTGGGCCCCAGGGCTGTATTCCGGTGACAGCGAGACACTTCGGAAATAGGCCATCTAAAGGTGGGAACGTGTCTGAGATTGACTGTGCACAGGTGTTTCTGGAGGAGGGGCCTAGGAATCCAAACGGGCCTCCCAGTCTGGGGGTCTGGTAATTGGTAGACCTGTTCTTGATGGTGTCACCCAGAAGTGTGGAGTTGGCCTTGGGAAGGTGGCAGATGGAGCCAGAAGGAACTAGATGGGCTTAGGACTGATATGCAAGGTGAGAGCATTCATCAGACAAGCGGTGAGGGTCAGCAGCAGAGTCCCTGCCAGGAAGCGAGGATGTGACCAGGAAATTTCAGTGATTCAGACTAGGGTGACACACGCTTGTTGACTGACCTCTTACACAGTCTCAGAACTTGAGGGCAGAGCTTAAACGGACATTAATGGTGATGGACGGTGAAGAGAGGAAGCAGCAGATTCTTCCCGGATCTTCATTCTCAAATACCTTTTCAGCCTCAGTGTAGTCTCATTTCAACTGGTAAAGTTGTCTTCTGCTTTCCTTCGGATAAGTGCCGAAGAGAAGCCTCATTTTAGGATTCTAGTTACTTCCGCTCAGCCCCTAGTATGTTCAGCAGCGATCTGCTTGGGCCTACGATGGCCTCATTAGTCAGTGGTGCCCCGTATTCCCCTTAACTGAAGGGCATGACAAGACAAATGACTGCAGTCTATTCTTGGGATTCTTTTTTACTGTCTCTCCCTCTTTGTAGAGCCCTGCACTGGGTTACACCTCAGATGCTTTGTGTCCCTGTTAATGAAGAAATTTCCGAAGTATCTGATATGGTGGTGAAAGCAATCACAGGTCAGTGAAACTGAGAGCTATCTTATCTGGATGTTTCTCCCTTGATGTTAACATACGTCCATACTTAAGTCAGTGAGCAATCAGGCAGTAAGGTGTATTGCCAAAGGTATACTGGAATGTGGAAAAAGCATTTTGCAAGAGTGCTAGTTTTGTAAATTTGAAGCATTCACATTAGGTAAATTACATTCCCCCCAATGTTCTGTGACCAGGGGCTCTTATTGAACTAAACTAAGGTCAAATGCAGCTAAGGCTAATTTCTTAAAACTCAGTTGCATTTATATATTCAAAACAATTTTGGAGGGAGGGAGGGAGGGAGTTGATGGTACAAGGTATTGCCTAAGCTCAAGTTACATATTAAAACGATGTCTCTCTAATTGATTATTAATGAGAGATGTGCTCTGGACTATTTTTCCGGTCTAAGAAGTACATGAAGTGCCCTGAACTGGCGCGGCCCCACCGTCCTGGACGGGCTCAGGCACCTGATGAGGTTTCTGTGTCTTAGTCGTATGAACAGCCCAGCAGAAGTAGCCCACGAGAAGTTTAAAAAAGAAAAGAACCAAAACAAATTGCTCCTCATGGAGAAGGCATCCAGCCATGGCCAGCTTCTCCTTAAGTAAGAAGAGTTGGAAAGACTTGCCCATTTAGAGATGTTCATGAAATTCTGCTGGGAAGGAAGGTTGGTCAGCTGCCACTAGCGGGCCGGAGGCAAGCCATCCAGCAGGCTCCTTTGTTTATAAGAACTAGAGACTTACTCATGTTACAGGAAGAAACGGGGGGTTGGTTACTTAAGAGATTATCAAGGTAGGAAAGGAAGGCAGACTCTCTCAGAAACAGCTCCGCAGCCCCTCGGGGGCCTGGGTTATCTGCTGTTAACATGATTCTTCCACTCTCTCCGGTTCTGCTTCTCCTTGTGTATCTTTGCATTTTACCTCCTGTTATTGAATGTTTTCTGTCATTCCCCTGGCAGAGGCTAACTGGCTCAGCTAAATACTGTCACCAGTGTTGTTCAAAGCTTTTCTGCAGGGCTGTGTTACAGGCTTCATGAATTGTTTCCTTTGGGCCAAGGCCCTCCCCTTCTCCTCCCTTTTGCTCAGGGAACATCGTAAGAGATTGAAGCTGAGAAGCCTGGATATCGACCTTGTACTTGTGTTTTGTCCCAAAGACTTACCAAGTTCAAGACCAACTGGTCATGTTTAAAGTACTTCAAAGGAATTTATGTTTGGGACTCTATTCTGAAATGCCGTAGGATAGACCTTATAAAACCAGAAACTACAGGAGCCAGATCTTTGTTTGCTTAAAAATAGAACTAAGGATTTTGATATATCAGTAGTTTGTTAATAGAATTGGAGAGGTGAAATTTTTTTCTCCCAAGTCATCTGAATTGGAGTTTGAAGAGATGTTTTGGTAGTAGAAATTTGGCCACAAGATTTATTTTATTTTATTTATTTTTTAATGTTTATCCTATGAGAGAGAGAGGGAGAGAGAGGAAGGAGCAGAGAGAGAGGGAGAGAGAGAATCCCAAGCAGGGGCTCCACACTGTCAGTGCAGAGCCTGACATGGGGCTGGAACCCACAAACCATAAGATCATGACCTGAGCCAAAACCAAGAGTCAGACACTCGACCAACTGAGCCACCCAGGTGCCCTTGGCCACAGAATTTTAAAAGCCTTGTTATCTATCTCATCTTAACCCCCATATCTTGTCAACCCAAGTACAAATACGTTCTGCCTCTGTGAGGGCCAAAGGTTCTACTGATCGCTTTGTTCCTCATGTGAAATTGTTGGCCTAAGTACAGGAGTCCCAGAGAGGACAGTCTGTGACAGTGGTCTCAAATATGGAGACAGCAGTTAAATTCCCGAGCCCGTCCCAGTGCTACCAATCAGTACTGTCCGTTTTGTTGATAAAGATACTGAATGAGGCATTTTCCAGTTCAGTTGGCATCTGTCATCTAGTAAATGGGGACCAGGGATACTATTAAACGTCATGCAGGACAGGACAGTCCCCTTAAAAAAAAAAAAAAAAAATTCCCAGTCTAAAATATCATTAGTGCCAAGGTTGAAAAATCATAACCTAGAGCTACAGCCTACTTTGTTTTCAAAACTTCTTTAATGATAAGTCTCGGCTTCTGCTAAGATGGCGTACCCATACTCAGCCCATCTTTCCTACTGATTACAAGTAAAAGCCCTGGATGGCCGACACAAAGCAGTTATGTGAGGACTCTGAAAGGTAAATAAGAGCAGGCAGCTTAGGACAGGAAATCATCACTAGAAGAACTGATACAGTGGGGAGTTTCTTGTTGTGTTATTGCCTCCCGGATCTCCTCATTTGGGCTTTAGAGCAGGCAAATTATAGAACTAGCTACACGTGGCGGGGCGTCCCCAAAAGTTCTTTCAGGCTAAAGGATACTAGGAGGAGGAAAGGTTGCTGCAGGACAAAGAGTGTGGGAGAAATCTATCCCCCATTACTCTTTTTTTTTTCCCCTTCCCTTCTCTTTTTATACTCTTGGCCCTCATTCTTGGCAGTGGCAGCTACACATGCATCCAGATAAAAAATAATTCATTTTTATTTTATTTATTTATTTATCTTAAGTTTTATTTAAGTAATCTCTACACCCCACTTGGGGCTCAAACTCATGACTCCAAGACCAGGAGTTGCATGTTCCTCCAACTGAGCCAGCCAGAGGCCCCATTTTTTTATTCACTTTAAAACTTACAGAATAGGGGCGCCTGGGTGGCTCAGTCGGTTAAGCATCCAACTTCAGCTTAGTCATGATCTCACAGTTCACCAGTTCAAGCCCCAAGGTGGGCTCTGTGCTGACAGCTCTGAGCCTGGAGCCTAGTTCGGATTCTGTGTCTCTCTCTCTCTGCCCCTCCCCTGCTTGTATGTGTGCTGGCTTGTTCTCTCTCAGAAAGAAGTAAAATGTTAAAAAAATAAAGACACTTTTTAAAAATAAAACTTAAAAAAAAAAAGCCCAATAAAGGTAGAAAGCTAAACAGGATAAATCAAATCAAAATGGTTTAAAAGTCTCAAAAAATTTTTTTCAATGTTCTTTTTAAAAAATTTTTTTGACTGTTTATTTATTTTTTGAGAGAGACACAGAGTATGAGCAGGGAAGAGGCAGAGAGAGAAAGAGACACAGAATTGGAAGCAGGCTCCAGGCTCCAAGCTGTCAGCACAGAGCCTGATGCAGAGCTCGAACCTACAAACCATGAGATCATGACCTGAGCCAAAGTTTGACCCTTAACCCACTGAGCCACCCAGGTGCCCCTCAATGTTTATTCCTGAGAGAGAGAGAGAAAGAGAGAGGCAGAGTGTGAGCAGGGAAGGAGCAGAGAGAGAGGGGGAGAGACAGAATCTGAAGCAGGCTCCAGGCTCTAAACTGTCAGCACAGAGCCCAATATGGGGTTTGAACCCATGAATTATAGAGCCAAAGTCAGATGCTTAACCAACTGAGCCACCCAGGCACCCTGCCCCCTGCCCCAGATCTTTTTTATCTAGGTTCTACTCAAATAGAAAAAGAAAACAGTTTGAGACATAGTAACAAAACCACAGCCCATTATTAAAAGAGTAAAGGAACTAAACTATAAAATAAGCAAAGGCACACAATAGACAGGCATGTACCGGGACTAGAAGTGAAAATACAGCGTCTGCACTGTCGGGTGATCCCCTCCCACACATTTGTCTTCTGTGGCTGGTGGTCCGTGAGGGTTCCCCCAGTAGCCGACTCCGGGATGAGCGCTGGGAGCAGAAGGAACTGTGACGTGCACCATCATCCCATTAAATCAGAAACTTTTATTCCTGCTGTTGACCTTCAGAAATTGCTTTCAAATTAACCTACCTCAGCTCTTCTCTTTCACATTGCTCTGGATTGCAGGCAGATGCGCACCCAGAGGCACCCTCGCTCCTTCCCCTTGTGTTGTCCCAGCGGGGCTGACAACTCCTCCCCACCTCCCGGTCTTTGTGACCCAGGGTGTGCGTTTGCAAGAGCCTACCACTTGGTGGTAGCTTGGGGCAGCGAAGCACTTTTTCTCTGACGGAAATGAATGAGATTAAATGTGTACCCTTGCTTTGCCCCCTGTGCTAACCAGTAGGTTCTAAATGTCATAAAGGGGCTGTAGGTGTTTGTAGCTGGTGGAGATTTCTGTGCAGTGGGGACTGGCTGCTCTGGACCTGCACGTGATAGATTTCAGCAGCTGTATTTTTATGTCCAATACGTGACGCTTTATAGAGTGCCCACCTTCCTGAAAAGCAGTAGGCTTCCTAACTTGACTTTTACAGTGTATTAGAGGAACAGAAGCAGGAAAAGGGCTCTTGTTAATTCTCCAAGGAGCTCATAAGCAGCGTACCCTTGTGATGAAAAGCATGGATTTGAGAATCAGATAGACTTGAATCTGCCCTCTTGTCACTTTGTGTCTGTATAATTTTGGGCAAAGTATGGAACTTCTGTGAACCTCAGTTTCCTTCCTAATAGTAGTGTCCATTACACAGTCTGAGGATGGAAAAGAAATAGGCTTGTGGAGCACAGAAATAATGCATGTAACACCTGGTGTGTGGTTCTGTGCCTGGTCACACGTTCTGAAGGATGAGCTAGTGTTTACAGTTTCTGTGGTCAAAGTTTTTTATATAAGTTACCGGGTAGAGAAAGGGTTAGTGAGGGTACCTCTGTAACTTGATAGATTAAAAAATGATTATTCTGGGACGCCTGGGTGGCTCAGTCGGTTGAGCATCCGACTTCGGCTCAGGTCATGATCTCATGATTCGTGGGTTCGAGCCTCGCGTCAGGCTCTGTGCTGACAGCTAGCTCAGAGCCTGGAGCCTGCTTCAGATTCTGTGTCTCTTTCTCTCTCTGCCCCTCCCCTGTTCACACACTGTCTCTCTCTGCCTCTCAAAAATAAATAAAATGTAAAAAGAAAATTTTTTTAATGATTATTCTAATGCTTTTATGTAATCGCTTTCTCATTGGAAGCAGTGTCTTTTCTGCTTTATAGATATCATTGAAATGGATTCCAAGCGCGTCCCTCGAGATAAGTTGGCCTGCATCACCAAGTGTAGCAAGCACATCTTCAGTGCCATTAAGATCACCAAGAACGAGCCAGCGTCAGCCGATGACTTTTTACCCACTCTCATCTACATTGTTTTGAAGGGCAACCCCCCACGCCTTCAGTCCAATATCCAGTATATCACCCGCTTCTGCAACCCAAGCCGGCTGATGACTGGGGAGGACGGCTACTACTTCACCAATCTGGTAAGGATTCGGTTTCCTGCAGTTACAGAGGGGGACCGTGAAGGTATTTATTGTAGGGATGTGACACATCACCCACAGGCCTGTGACAGTTTAATGCCCGTGAGTTGAGGAATCAGCAAAGCTAAAGATGCTTGCTCGGTGTCCCGTAGCACACGTGACTGGGCCGTGCAAACGCCCCACCTCTCAGAACTTACCAGAGACTGTGGTCCTCTTCCAGAAAACACGATAGCCACGTGGAGGAGTGTCTGTGGCCGTGGGCCGTCACTTCCCGGGTCCTGGGTAAAAGGGCCATTCACTTAGTTGGGTTGTTTCAACCATGAATAAATCAGATCATGGACTTTGATTTCTTTATTAAAAGACTTAAGAATTATTATTTGTTTTACTTCTACAAATGATCTCTTAGAACTGAATACTGAGATTTTAAGCAAGGGTCAGTTTAGAGGATGTGGAATGATTCTCAACTGTTGTTAACAGAGCTACTTGATTCTAGGCAAGACAGCACAAGAATATGCATATCTAAGTTGTAAGGCTGAATACTTGCTTTTACTGACAGCTAAACTTTTGCTTAAGACTAGACTTACTAACGGATTTGAGCCTCAGAATGCCTTCTGTGCCTTCTCTCCTGTGTCAGGAGTGGTACGGGGTACTAGGGAGAGGAAGCAGGTTATGTGAGGAAGCATTTCCAGTAAATTGTGTAAAGAAATGATGCTTGAATCTCCCAAACTTCCAGAAATTTGTTATTTATTTTAAATCCTAAATTTGTATTCACTTTTGTGCCCGATTCTGTATTTTGGTTTCCTTTAAGTGTGCTCCCAAAGTGTATAAACTTCCAGTCCTTCAAAACCTGGACCCACCCCTGCTACTCATCCCCCTCAGCCATTGAGTTCAGCGGCCCGTTACTGTTGCTGCAGCGTCTGGGAATGTGGTTTGCAGGGACTTGGGAAATGCCCTTTCTTGGTTTCCAAGCTCTTATTGAAATTCCACGTAGTTAACATACACTGTAATGTTAGTTGTAGGTGTAGAACCCGGTGATTCATCACTTACATAGCGCCCCCAGTGCTCAGCCAAGTGCCCTCCTTAGTACCTGTCACCCATTCAGCCCATCCCGGGAATGCCCTTTTTCAAAATCATGCTTGTTCCAGTATCTGCCATACTTTTCATCCTTCCAGACACGTGGCTGTTTAAACCGTACTCCCCCCAAAAGTTTAAGTAGCTGAAGTACGCATTTCTGAACGTAAGTGAAAACATACACTTGACTACTAGAGAAGGGCCTCTGGGATTTAGCTCTTTATCTAGAGAACATAAGAGAGTGTGGACAATCCCCAAGAGTTCTGGAGATGGAGACGTGGCTGGCAGAGAACTGAGCAGGACCGGGAGGTGTTTGAGGTCGCCCTGGTGGTTGACCGTGGAGGCTGGGGCCCACCGTCTCCCTGCAGCTTGTCAGCGCCTTGACCTACAGCCCTGTTTGCACCTGATTTCTCCATCCTCTCGCTGATTCAGAATCTGGCTTCTAATCCCACTGCTCCAGTGAAACCTCTTGGGCAAAGGTCAGATCCCATGGAAGCCCTCAGCCTTTATCTTCTTTAACACTCGTGATTAACAACTCCTTTGTTCTAGAACTTCCTGTCTTTTGGCTTTCAGAGTTCTCCTTACTTGTCTCTCTGTGCGTTTTGTGTCTTCCGCTTCCTCCTGATGTGGGTTATTCCCCGGGGTGCTGTCCTCCATGTATCTCTCTCCCTCGGCTGTCCGCCCTGGTCGCAGCTCTGCCCTCACCTGCACAGGTGTATGTCACCTGTTTGCCCTCATGCTGAGCTCACTTCTGGCTGTTTATTGTGCCTCAAATTCAATTTGTTCAAAACTGAACCCACTTCCCCATCAGATGGTTTTCTCCTTTCTAATGCACACAGTTTCTCCTTGGGGCAGTAGCATCCATCCATGCCAGGGACGTTCAAGTCCTCTTAGATTCTTCCTGTCTCCGAGGACTGCGGCACGTCCACGGCACCGTGGGCACCTGTGTGGCAGGGTCAGATGGGCCCGTTATCATCCGTTACAATAGATTTGCTAAGTATTCCTTAAAAAGACGATTACCTTTTTTATGCGTAATAATGTCAGGTCCTGGGAATGAGTTTCTCAGAAAAAATTCTGAGAGCTGTCTATTTCCCTCTTTATATTGCATCTCTTTCTTGTGAAAAAACTGTTTTTAAAAATGTGAAAATTAATTTTCTTCGTAAAAAAAATCAATATAAGAAAGTATAGCCGACAGATGTCTGTTTCACTGAGCATTTGCCCGTGATTTCTGTACTAATAATTGCTCCCGTTTGTTCATTGCTTACTGCTGACCCGTGAGCTAAGCACGTTACATGTGCCAGAGTGCTTCGTTCTCACAATGAATCTGGGTGGTATTTCCTGTTTTACAGATGCAGGAACCCCAGAGAGAGTAGGTAACTACCCAGGCTCACAGACTCCTGGCTAACACATGACGGAGGTGACAACTCAGGTTGCTTGATTTCAAAACCTAGTTTTTCAACCACTGGATTTTAAGGACCAACGATCCTTAGAGGACCAGAGGTCTGTGTGCCACTCCAGTACCTGGTGATGGGCCAGTAGCTGCCATGCCCTGAGTGAGCATTACGGGGCTGGAAGACCTCAGAGGGGAATGGCTCTATGGGATGTGTTCCCCCGACACCTGGCCCCAGAGCTCCCAGCCCCACCAGTCCTTCCTCTGCCCTGCAACGTGGCCGGCAAGCAGAAAGCCTCCAGGTTCGAGGAGTGCTTCAGGTTTTGTCCGCGGGAAGCTCTGTAGTAGCCAGTGGGGAACAAACACTGAAGGCTCCCCCTCCAGCACTTCACTCTGTATAAGACCCCTGGACCTTTGGACACCCCAGGAAGAGGACTGAATTTCTGACAGACTCAGTGGGAGTTAGCAATGTGACTTTTTTTTTTTTTCCGTAAAGAAGAAGTGTATTCTTTCAGGTGGGAGTATAAAGGAAACATGATTGGGGTGCCTGGGTGGCTCGGTTGGTGAAGCGTCCAACTCTTATTTTCTGCTCAGGTCATGATCTCATGGTTGTGAGGTCAGAGGTGAAGCCCCGCATCGGGCTCTGTCCAGGGCATGGGGCCTACTGAAGATTCTCTCTCTCTCTCTCTCTCTCTCTCTCTCTCTCTCTCTCTCTCTCTCTCTCTCTCTCTCTCTCTGCCTCTTCCCTGCTCAGCTGCGCTCACTTTCTCTCTCTCTAAAAATGAATGAATGAATGAAACAGATTTGTTATGAATTGGTAATTTTGTTTTGTTGGGTTTATTTGTTTTTGAAAGAGCACAAGCGGGGAAGGGGCAAGGATCTGAAGCAGGCTCTGCACTGACAGCAGGGAGCCCGATGTGGGGCTTAAACTCATGAACTATGAGATCATGACCTGAGCTGAGGTCGAGGCTCAAGCAACTGAGCCACCAAGTGCCCCTGAGTTGGTGATTTTTGAAGCTCAAGTTCATGGTGGGGCATTAGATGTTTTTTTCTACTCTTGATTCTGTTTTAAATTCACCATAATAAAAGGATTTAAAAAAATATATTTGAATATTTGTACCTTTTCCCTTATGGCTATAGTAAATAACATTCTGTTTTTTTCTAGTGCTGTGCTGTGGCTTTCATTGAGAAATTAGATGCTCAGTCTTTGAATTTAAGTCAGGAAGATTTTGATCGATACATGTCCGGCCAGACTTCTCCCAGGAAGCAGGACTCTGAGAACTGGTCTCCTGATGCTTGCTTAGGGGTTAAGCAAATGTATAAGAACTTGGATCTTCTGTCTCAGTTGAATGAACGGCAAGAAAGGATCATGAGTGAAGCCAAGAAACTCGAAAAAGACCTAATAGAGTGGACGGATGGAATTGCAAAAGAGGTTCAAGACATTGTTGAGAAATATCCCCTTGAAATTAAGCCCCCAAATCAATCTTTAGCAGCCATTGACTCTGAAAATGTTGAAAATGATAAACTTCCTCCACCATTGCAACCTCAGGTTTATGCAGGATGATAAATATTTATGTGGGTAGTATTTATTTGAGCCTAAATTATAGCTAGCCCTTACTACAGTCTATGATTGGGATCTAGACCATAACTTAATTGCTTATAAATGTCAGAGCAGTTTTAAAGGTACAGTTTGTGGGGATTGTTTTGTTGTTTCGTTTTGTTTTTCCTGGCAGGGGAAGCTTAGTAAGTAATAAAATACTATTTATTTGAGTTACTGAAATAGATTCACTTAAGGCTTATGTGAAAGTTTTGTCTAAATCTATTTTTTCTCCCTGATTTTCCTATGTGCTTCCTCGTGGCATTCACTGTGGTTTGGATTTGGGTAAATAATTGCCTTTAAAGCATAAAAAAATGAATGCTACAAAACGTACGGTACCACTCTTCTACAGCTCGAAATAATTTTATAATTGTAAAGATAGAAGATATATTGATAAGTAAATATGTAAAATTGTAAATATGTAAAAAAAAAAAAAGGAATGGTGTCTGCAGTGCATGGTGTTTCGTGCGTTAATTTTTTTAGTTTAAAATGAAGTTACTGAATGTTTGCCTTTAACACCGTTTTATTTGGTTTGCCCCATGTAAATGAATCTGGAAATGTTAGACATGCCGCCCCCTTAAAATACTGACTCCTTCTTTAACAATATGTTAGCCCTGACTTGGAGGTTCTGTATAATCAGAGACTGTGACACCATTGAGGTTCAGAATAAGTTTCAGGTCACAGAAAGTTACTGTTCAGGGTAGTCATTTGAAGACTTCAAAATCATGCCTCTTGCACTGTTTTCCTCCACTCACCCAGTAGGCATTCATGGAGTTCTCGGTAAAGGAGCTGGTGCCGGGTCTAGATCGGAAGACAGGAGTGAACCGGCCTCCACAGGCGAGAGCCGACGGGGAGCCCTCAGAGCTGTAGCCCCCTTCTTTCTGCCTCTGTCTGTAGCAGACTTTTGACTTCATGGGCAACCCAGACGCATGTCATATAAACCTCTTTCAGGGTTTCTTAACCTCAGGGCTACTGACATTTGGGGCCTGAGGATTCTTTGTTACGGGGGCTTCCCTGCGCATCACAGCGTGTTTAGCAGTATTCCTGGCCTCCATACCCACTAGACACCAGTGGCAACCCCCACAGCTGTGAAAAATTGCCTCCAGACATTGCCAAACGTGTCCAGGGCGGGGCGGGGCCAAAGAGAACCACTGATCTGTTGTGTAAACAAGGAAACTATCCTCCTCGCGGTGAATACGGCGTAACCAAAGAATATTGTATTAAATGCGCAGTGCGGTTAACTGATACTGAGGCTGTACAGCCACTGGCAGTGTGGCACCTTTTTAACCCTCACGGAACCTTCATAACCTAAATAAGCCATGTGTGATCCTTCCTCCAGTCAGTGGTTTCTGCAGGTGATCAGCGTACCTGTGAAATCGTGCGTAGTTCCAGGGTTCGTTCTGAAGCAAGGTCCCGTCACCCACGCTGCCTCGCGGTATCTTCCTAATAGTGTACCACACGGATCTGTAGCGCAGTAGGGTGAGTATAAAACTCCGTATCCTTTACTTAAATTTAGCCGTAGAGCCATCAGGTTGACACACCTGTTGTCATAAGCACTGACGGCATGAAGCAGTCACCCAAGTCAGCCATGAGTCACGACAGTGAGAATCCGCACTTAGAAACCCGAACCCCAGTGATTTTTGTAGAAAGCTTTCCCCTTTTTTCCTTTGTTCTTTTCTATGTACTTTCTAGGTGCTAATCCAGGTATCCACACTCTGAATTCTCCTGGGAATATACAGTTCTTTTAGTCTTGTACATTATGTTTGTTAAATAAAATGTGCATATCAGCCTCCCACAAAAACTGTCTTCTTTTGATTTCTCGCATGTCTTCAAAGGAAGTTGTTGATTTTTGTGTGTGTGTCTCCTATTAGTTGAATTCTTTAGATATGAAACCTTGCCTTAAGTAGAGGCTTATATTTCTCCTAAGTCAGCATCGATACTATGGCCACATTTTCTGTTTTCTCAACAAGAGAGTACTGCTATTTTATGTACTATAAATGTGATTGGGAATAAACCTTTGGAGCAGAAGTCCATATTAATAAGGTCCCATGATCCTCCGTCTTCCGGCTAGATTGACTTTTAGTTCTTTATCTCAGGAAAAGCTACTAATATTTTCATGTTGCAAAGATTTCCTTTTTAAGCTACAAGCATCATTATCATCCCTAAAAATGAGACAGTAGAGCTATTCCAGTTAAAATCAAGGACAAGAGAAAGATGTCTGCTGTCACTTCCTTTAGCACTTTTCTGAAAGTTTTACCCCAGGTACTCCGTCTTCAAACAGAAATGAGGGGGGCCTAATCTAATCTGTGTCGAATTATTCCAGCCTCATGGTCAAGGCCTGGGGTTGGTTTTGAACTTTGGCTACCACTTAGATATTAGTCTTTGGCCTTGGGCAAGTCTCCTGTTTTACACACCCATCTGTGAATTGGGGAACAGTCACACCAGCTTCAAGGGCTCGTGGGGATTAGGTGACCTACAACAGCACCTAGCAGTGTTAAATGTTCAAGTGATAGCTGTCTATAGGTGATGTTTTCTATGTAGAACGCCCAAGATCACTGATATGGAAACGTTACATTTCACTAAAATGGTGAGATACGAAATGACAGGTAGCCATCAAAAGTAACAGTACAAAATGATTTTTCTACATCTCATAACTGGCCAGATAGCAAATATAATGGGAAAATTGTGTTCTCTATAGAAACCTATAAATCAAGCAGCAAGAGCTTTTAGGATTTATATGGGAAAAAATGCAAAATTGAGAAACAAGAGATACACTCTGGGCCTGTGCTCAGGATTTCCCTGCACTTGGGCTTTAATGTTCTGTCTCTGACATCTTGGGTATTCTCAATAATGTTATCCGTGGCTTTGTGTTTTTGAGTGAAGTCTGAAGGGACAACGGCGTATGCACAGTGGGGTTTAGAGCCTTGCTTCCTGCACAGCCCTGGCTCCCACCACCCTCCTGGATGAGATCTGGGTCTTACTGTTCCCCCTCTGTGACCACTCTAGCTAGCGCCTGGGCACTCAGGGATGGTCACAGCTGAGTATGCGTGCACGGGGCTTTGGACCAGGACACGATGGTGCATCCGATGGCTTGCTGGCTGAGAGCCGCATCTCGGCCAGTTGGGGAGTTGGGACAAGCGTCACTTACCCTTTATCCAGCGTGTTCCATGGAGAAAAGGCTGAATCCATGGCTAGGTAAGTTAAAAAATGAGTGGAAAGTATCTTTTTGGTCTGAAAGCAAGAAAATACTTTAAGACTGATGGGCATATCTCAATAGGACATTGGAGTCAGATGGAAGGGGTTCCCATTGGCCAATTTGTGGTCATTCTGAATAAAAATTATTCAGTAATTGCAAAAAACATTGAATAAATATTTCATTAAAAAAAAAACCCACATGCCCAGATGGCTGAGTCTGTTCAGTGTCCAACTCTTGGTTTTGGCTTAGGTCATGATCTCGTGGTTTCTGAGTTCAAGCTCTATTTCAGGCTATGTGCTGATAGTGTAGAGCTTGCTTGGGATTCTCTCTCTCCTCTCTCTACCCCTCTCCCCAGCTTGCACTCTTTCTCTCTCTCAAAATAAATGAGTTTAAATAAACCCCACATATTGGAGGTTACCATTATACCAACCAATTTTGAAGAAGGACTATAGTTGGCACCCAGTTGATGGAAAGCCTCACAGTAAAATGATAGCTAGTAAAAGCAGGGGGAAATACAGTTTTAAAAATCTCACTCATGTGGAATTTAAGACACAAAACAGATGAACATACTGGAATGGGGGGAGAAGAAAGGGGAACAAACCATGAGAGACTCTTAACGATAAAGATGGAGGGAAGCAAGTGGGAGATGTTTAAATGGGTGATGGGCATTAAAAAGGGCACTTGCTGTGATGAGCGCTGGGTGTTGTATGTAAGTAATGAATCACTGAACTCTTCTGAAACCAATATTGCACTGTCTATCAACTAATTAAAATTTAAATTAAAAAAAATAATTATTTTAGCCCAGGATCAAATGGCTTCACTAGCGAGTTCTACCGTTTAAAGAACTAACATCAATCTTTCTGAAGCTCGTCTAAAATTGAAGAAGAGAGAACACTTCTTATGAGGCCAGCAGTGCTTTGATACCAGAGCAAAGTGAGGACACTACTGGAAAAGAAGACTGCAGACCAATTTCGCTGGTGAACATAGATGCAAAAATTCTCAAAAAATATTAGCAAACAACACATTTAAAGGATTATCTACCATGAGCAAGTGGGATTGACTCCTGGAATGCAAAAATGGTTTACCAAAACCAATCAATACAGTACATTAACAGAATAAAGGGATCAAACACCATAGGATCATCTCAACTGAAGCAGAAAAAGGACTTAAATTAAATACACGTCTTGAAAAAGAAAACTAAGACTAGAAGAAAACAAGAACATAATAAAAGAAAGGCATATATGAAAACCCATAGCTAACATCATCAGGGTGAAAGACTGAATGCCCTTCCTCTAAGGATGCCTGCCTTCACCACTTCTATTCAGGATGACATATTATCTAATGAGAAAATTTTAAGACACCATCATAAAAATATATCAGTGAGGAAAAATGAATGTGTTTAAAACAAATGAAGATGTAGAAAGTCCCAGCAAAACAAAGATATAAGGAAGAACCAAATGGAAATGTTACAACTGAAAACTACAGTAACTGAAAATTTTTTTTAAAAAAGCAGGGGCACCTACGTGGCTCAGTTGGTTGAGCATCTGACTCCTAATTTCGGCTCAGGTCACGATCCCTGGGTCGTTGGATTAAGCTCCGTGCTGGTCTCCACTCTGAGCGTGGAGCTTCCTTGAGATTCTTTCTCTCTCCCCCTCTGCCCCTCTCCCTATGTGCTTCTGTCTCTTTCTCAAAAACCTGATAAATTGGGCTGAGTCAAAATTTAAAACTTTTGTTCTGTGAAAGACCCTATTAACAGAATGAAAAGACAAGCTAGAGACTGAAAAAAATAATTGCAAATTAACATCCAACCAACAACTGATATCCATGATATATAAAGAATAGTCTGAACTCAACAGTTAAGAATTTTTTTAATGTTTATTTTTGAGAGAAAGAGATAAAGCATGAGTGGAGGAAGGGCAGAAAGAGGGAGACAGAATCCAGACAAATCGGGCGCATTCAGGGTGGCATGGCCATAGGGGAGACAGAATCCAAAGCAGGCTCCAGGCTCTGAGCTGTCAGCACAGAGACCAACCTGGGGCTTGAACCCACAAACCACGAGATCACAACCTGAGCCAAAGTCAGATGCTTAATCTACTGAGCTGCCTAGGCACCCCTGAACTCAACAGTTAAAAAAGAATTCAGTTAGACAATGGACAAAAGACTGGAAAAGAAGCTTAATGATAGAAGATATGTGCAAGGCCATTCAGTGAGAGAAAGGACAATATTTTCAATAAATGGCGTTAGGAAAACTAGGTATCTTTGTGCAAAAGAATGAAGTTGGACCTTGCACCATAAGCAATTAATTCAATGGATCAAAGACTTGAACATAAGAGCTAAAGCTATAAAACTTAAAATGGAGGGGGAATTCTGATGACATTGGGTTTGGCAATGATTTCTTGGATGTGACACGAAAAGCACAGACAACAAAAGAAACAATGGACCAATTGGACTTCATCAACATTTAAAACTTTCGTGCTTCAAAGGACAGTAACAAGAGAGAAAAGACAACCCCAGAAAGGGAGGGGCAAAAATTTTAAGACTTACATATTTAATGTGCAACTTGATGAGTTTAAGTATACATTAGTGAAACCATCCCCAACATCCAGGCAATAGACCTATCCATCACCTCTCAAAGTTTCCTTCTATTCTCGTTATTATTAATTTGCGTGGTGGGGGCGGGGAGGGAGTGGTGTTAAGAACATTTAGGATCTACCCTCTTAGAAAAATTTAAATATATAATATAGTATCATTAGCTATAGGCACTGTGTTGAATAGTAGACTTCCAGAACTTACTTATCTTGTATAATTGAAATTTTGTATACTTTGAGCATTGTCACCTCATTCCTTCTTCCCCTAAGCCCCTAGAAATCATTCTAAGAGAATATATTTGCAAATCATATACCTGATCAGTATTCCTTAGAAAAAAAGCAGATCAAAATCAAAGTGAGGTCCCAATTCACAGCAGTCAGGATGTTTTTTGTCTGAAAAACAAGATGGCAAGTGATGATGAGGGTGTGATGAAATTGGAACCCTGGTGCCTTACTGTTGGGAATATAAAATGGAGCAATCATTGTGGAGTACATTTTGGTGGTTCCTCAAAGAGTGAAACATAGGATCACTGTATGATCCAGCAATTCCATTTCTAGATATAATAACCAAAGGAACTGAAAGTAGGGATTCAAACACATACTTGCTGTATTATTAGGGCTGCCATAACAAGTACCAAAAGCTGGATATCTTAAACAACAGAAAGTTATTTTCTTACAATTCTAGAGGCTAGAAATGTGAGGTTATGGTGTCAGTAGGGTTGGATCTAAAGCCTCTCCTTGGTTTGTGAGTGGCCATCTTCTTCCTCTGTCTTCACATTGTCTGCCTTCTGTATATGTCATGTCCAAATTCCCTTCTCTTATAAATACACCAGTCACACTAGATTAGGGTCCAACCCTAATGACCTTATTTAAGATTGATTATACCTGTAAAGGTCTTGTCTCTACACACAGTCACATTCCGAGGTACTAGAGGTTAAGACTTTATTCCCTTTACCTTTTGTCGTTCTTAAAATGTTTTCATCTGCAGAATGCTTATCCCATAAGTGGTTAAGTTGGGGAAGTTCATCTATGTATAATATTATTAAATATAAACACTATTAAATATAAATGGATTATATTCTCCAACTCATAGCATAGAGTGGCCTTCTGGATAAAAAGAAGATGCTACCTACAGAAGACTCAATTCAGCTTCATGGACACACATAGATTCAAAGTGAAAGGATGGGAACAGATATTTCATGCAAATAGAAACCAAAACAGAGAAGTGCTAGCTATACTTATACAAAATAGACTAATAAGAGACAAAAAATTCATTATATAATGAGAAAGGATAAATTCATCATGAGAATATAACAGCGTGTAATATGATATATCCAATATCACAGCATCTAAATACACTAAGCAAATACTAATAGATCTGAAGGGAGACATTGCCAACAATGCAACAATAGTGGGGGACTTGAAAACACTTTTGGGGAGCCTGCACGGCTCAGTCGGTTGAGCATCTATGACTGATTTCAGCTCAGGTCATGATCCCAGGGCTGTGGAATCAAGCACTGCATTGGGCTCCATACTGAGTGTGGAGCCTGCTTGGGATTCTCTCTCTATCTCTGCCTCTCTCCCCCATTTGTATGTGTGCGTGCTCTCTCTCTCTCTTTTCTTTTCTTTTTTAAGTTTTGTTTATTTATTTTGAAAGGCGAGGAGGTCAGAGAGAGAATCCCAGGTAGGCTCTGCACCAAAAATGCAGAGCCCAATGTGGGGCTCAAACTCATGAACCATGAGATCATGACCTGAGCCGAAGTCAGATGCTTAACAGACTGAGCCACCCAGGTCTCTCTCTCTGTCTTGAGAGAGAGAAAGATTATTTAGCCATAAAAACATCCTGCCATTTGCAACAACATGGGTGGACTTTGAAGACATTATTCTAACTGAAATAGATGAAGAGAGACAAACATTGTATGATCTCACTTATATGTAGAATCTTTTAAAGAAAAATGAACTCCTAGATACAGATAATAGACTGGTGGTTGCCAGGCGCAGGGTGGGGAGGGAGGTTGGTGGGTGAAATGGGCAAAGGTGGTCGAAGGTGCAAACTTCCAGTTATAAGATAGATAATTCTTGGGGATGTATTGTACAACATGGTGACAATAATTAACAATACCATATTATATATTTGAAATCTGCTGAGAAAGTAAATCTTTAAAATTTTCATCAAAGAAGAAAGGAAAATATAATGATGGATGTTAACTAAAGCCATTGTGGTAATCATTTTACAACATATACATTTATAAAATCATTATATTATGCACCTAAAACTAATACAATGTAATATGTCAATTATTTCTCAATAAAAATTAAAAAAAAATTTCTGCACAGCAAAGGAAATCATCAACCAAATGAAAAGATAACCTATGGAAAGAAAATATTTGGAAACTATACCTAGTAAGGTGCTAATACCCAATATACATATTAGGAACTCATACAATTCAACAGCAAAAACCAAAATAAAATAATCTGATTTAAAAATGGGCAGAAATCCTGAATAGACGTTTTTACAAAGAAGACATACAAATGCATGAAAAGATGCTCAACATTACTAATCATCAAGTAACTGCAAATCAACACTCTTGTGAGATATTACCACCACTAGACCTTCTAAAAAAGATGAGAGATAACAGTATTAGTGTGTGGAATAAAGAGAACCCTTGTGCACTGTTGGTGGGAATATAAATTGGTACAGTTACTGCGGAAAGAACTATGGAGCTTCCTCAAAAATTAAAAATGCAATTACTATATGATCCAGCAATCCCACTTCTGTGTATAGATGTGAAAGGAGATGAAATCACAGTATCTCAGAGAGATATCTGTGCCCCCATGTTCGTTGAAGCATTATTCACAATTGCCAAAGCTTGGAAAGAGCCTGTGTCTGCTGACGGAGAACAGATAAAGAAATGTTACAAATATATAAAATTGAGCCATAGAAAAGAAGGAAATCCCGCCATTTCTGACCACATGGATAGATCTTCAGGGCATTAATGCTAAATGAAATAAATCAGAGAAGACAAATACTGTATGATTTCACTTGTGGAATCTATATGTGGACTCTACAAAGGATGAACTCATGGAAACAGCAAATTGTGGTTGCCAGGGCCTGATGGGTACAAATGGGGACACAGTGGTCAGAGGGTACAAACTTCCAGTTATGAGTTAAGTTCTGAGGATCTACTATATAGCATGGTGACTATAGTTCACAACTACTGAAGTGCATGCTTGAAAATTGCTCCGAAAGTGGATCTTGGAGGCTCCTGGGTCACTTAGGCAGTTGGGCATCCAACTCTATTTGGGCTCAAGTCATGATCCCTCCATCATGGGATTGAGCTCCAACACTGGAGCCTGTATAAGATTCTCTGTCTCTCTCCCTCTGCCCCTCTCCATTGCTTGCATGTGCTCTCTCAAATTAAAAATAAATAAATAAAATAAAAGTAGATCTTAAATGTTCTCACCAAAAAAATAAAATAACAAAGGTAATTGTGGGCGATGGATGTGCTAACTAACCAGTTTGTGGTAGTCATTTTGCAACATAAGTGCGTGTTAAATCATGTTGCACCCCTTAACCTTACCGATGTTATATGTCAATTATATCACAATAAAGTTGTGGGGGGAAGATAAGACAAAGTACCAATAGAAATATGAAAGAAAACAGAAATACTTTTTCAAGTGAGAAAATTAAAAACATTTTAACCATTTAAAAATTCACAAAAGTGGGGCATCCGGGTGGCTCAGTTGACTGAGTGTTTGACTTCGCCTCAGGTCATGAGTCTGAGCCCACACTGGGCTCACTGCTGTCGCGCAGACCCCACTTGGGATCCTCCATCCCCCTTCCTCTCCTCCTTCCCTTTCTGCACTATCTCAAAAATAAATACTTTTTTTAAATGCACAAAGAGCATGAGCAAACAATTCACCATTTAGACTTACAAATAGATAGCGACAGATGAAAATTTCAACCTCGTTAGTAGTCAGAAATGTAAAATAATTTAATAACATAATTTTTCTCTTGTCAAATTGGCAAAGGCGAAATCTTATGATAACGTTTTATGACTACAAATGTACAGAGAAATGTGCCTCACCGATGGAAGGGCAGATTGTAAAACTTCCGGACGATTAGTCCGCATGATGTGTCAGAGCTCTAAAAATCTTTTTACTTTTTGGGGGTGGGGGTCGCCTGGGTGGCTCAGTAGATTGAACGATCAACTCTTGATTTTGGCTCAGGTCATTATCCCCGGATTGTGGGATCGATCCCCACATCAGGCTCTATGCTGAATGTGGAGCCTGCTTCAGAATCTCTCTCTCTTTTTCCCTCTGCCCTTCTCCCATGCTCACTTGCTCTCTTTCCCTCTAAAATTTAAAAAAAAAAAAAAACTTTTTTACTTTTTAGCACAGTAATCCCATTTCGGGAAAGCTATGCTAAGAAAATAATAAGGAACACACTAAAAATTTACATTAAAAATACAGACTGCAGAAGTTAAAATGTTTCAGTATTTAAATTGTGTAGAGGGGGATGTTTACATCAAATAATAATTATATAGAAAATTATCCTAGCCTGGTGTGAGGCTTAGTTTCAAATTTGTTTTAAAATTCCATGCAATGCCAGAAAAACAGAAAGAAATACTGCAAAATCTTTCCTCTTTATTTTTTAAGTTTGTTTATTTATTTTGAGAAAGAGAATGAGTGCATACAAGCAGGGGAGGAGCAGAGAGAGAGAGGGAGACAGAGAATCTCAAGCAGGCTCCTCACTGTCAGCACAGAGCCCGATTGGAGGCTTGAACTCACAAACCATGAGATCATGACGCGAGGTGAAGCCAGGAGTCCAGCACTTAACCGACAGAGCCACCCAGGTGCTCTAGAAATACACCAAAATCTTAACCGTTGGGTTTGGTTATTACAGATAGTTTTAATTTCTTTTTTAATATTTCCTAAAATTTCCTAACTTTAAACAGTACCATGGTTGTTCTATAATCAGAAAAGTGAAAAAATTATTCTAAGAGTATGAAAACAAAGGTCATCCAAACCGCCATACAGCACAGAACTGTAATCGTGCACATTAGCTTTTAAAGGGAGAAGTTTGTTTTAAAACGGACACAGTTGGTCTCTAAACGGTTTCCCAGGCAACCCCTCTGTGGCTGCCAATATAGAATGCCACCTCTGGGGCAGAATCATCCTCTTGGAAGGTTCTGAGGCCTCCTCCTCCTTAAGAGAATAATGAGTCGTCTGCAGGGCTGGGTGTCTGGTGTCAGTTCCCTCTACAGGAGCTCACACCCGCTGAAGGGTTTCACTGCCGGAAGAAAAGTGCTACTCCCTTAATAAAAAGTCAATGAAGCTGAAAGAAGTCTAGTTTCTTGGACTTGGGGTGGCAGCTGGAAGAGTGGTAAGCGTTCTTAAACATGGAGGTATCTCACCTGAGTGCTGAGTCCGCCGTCAGAATTCACCTGGAATTCTGGTGGCACCTGCTTTGGGGTTTGGGAAGGGAAGGAGTCTGGTCATTTCCTCCTGATTTGAAAAGTCGGAGGGTGGATGAACATGGTCACTGTTTCAAGTGAAGACTTTCTCTTATCATTTCATAAGCAATAGTGGCTCATTCTGAAAGCTCTTTTTAAAAAATATTTTTTAACATTTATTTATTTTGAGAGAGAGAGACACACACACGGAGCATGAGCAGGGGAGGGGCAGAGAGAGGGGGAGACCCAGAATCTGAAGCAGGCTCCAGGCTCTGAGCTGTCAGCACAGAGCCCGTTGCAAGGGTGGAACCCATGAACCATGAGATCATGACCCTACCCGAAGTCGACGCTTAACCGACTGAGCCACCCAGGAGCCCCGAGGTTCTTCCTTTTAAAAACCGTATTAAGAGGCGCCTGAGTGGCTCAGTTGGTTAAGTGTCCGGCTTTGGCTCAGGTCATGATCTCACGGTTCGTAGGTTCGAGCCCCGCATCAGACTCTGTGCTGACAGCTAGCTCAGAGCCTGGAGCCTGCTTCAGATTCTGTGTCTCCCTCTCTCTCTGACCCTCCACTTCTCGCACGCTCTCTCTCTCTGTCTCTCAAAAATAAATAAAAAACATTAAAAAAAACGTATTAAAACTATGCCCTGTATATATTTCAGCCCAGACTACATATACAGAATGGTGCTGGAGGGGCTGCAAAAATTCACATGTCCTGGACTCTGCCTTCAGCTTATTCACAATCCAGGAGAAATGGGAAGGTGCAAAAACATGAAAAGTTGAATAGCTCAAGACTTAGCTGAGTGTAAGATACAATGAAAGTGACAGGCAACAAAGGCATGTTTAACACATCTTACATGTAATTTACCCTTATGTTCCAGGTACCGTGCTAAATGAGTATTTAAAATGTATTACCTCTTGACTGTGTCTAACAAGCCTAATTTAGCAGGAATAATAATAGGTAGCATTAATTAGTGCTTGACACAGGCCAGGCACTGTGCTAAGTGCCTCACATGGAAGAACTCATTTAATCTTCTCAAGTAGCCTGCAGGTCAGTCATGCTAATTATCCCGAGGCACAAAGAGGAAGCTGGTGCCTGGAGATGCCAGTGCATTGCCCGAGATCACAGAGCTCAAGTGGGGAGCCGGGATTCAAACCCCGCAGACCAGCTCCAGGGCCCCCACTCTTTTTATTTCTTTTACTGTTTAGTGTGGTCGCAACATTTCGCGTACAATCTATCCTCTTCACAGATTTTTAAGTAGGTTATTGTTGAGTCTAAATACAATGCTGTACTGTAGATATCTAGAATTTTAACTGGAAATTTTGGGTTATTGATAAATAACAGTACAGTCCCCGCCCCCCAGCCCCTGGTAACCACCATCCCAATCTTTGGTGTTATGAAATTGGCTATTTAGATACTTCATGTAAATGGAATCATGCCTTATGTCCTAAGGTCCATCCATGTTATCCCATTTTGCAGAATTTCCTTATTTTTTTTTTAGGCCCACTAACATTCCACTGTCTGTGTACACATTTTCTTTATGTATTCATCTGTCGATGGCCAGTTAGATTATTTCCATGTCTTAGCGATTGTGAACAATGCTACAACGCACACAGGAGTGCAGACATCTCTTCGAGATCCTGACTTCTAATTCTTTTGGATAATATACTCAGAAGTGCTGGATCATATGGTAGTTCTATAGTTCTATTTTTAATATTTTGGATGTTGTCCACTTGCTTTTTTTTTCTTAATGTGGTGACATATTTACAACTTAAATTGACCCTTTTTGTGTGTACAATTCAGTGGTATTAAGTACATTCACAAAGTCATGCAACCATCATCCCCACCCGTTCTAGAACTTGCTCATCACCCCCAAATAGAACCTCTATACCATAAACAAGAACTCCCTATTCCCTGCCTCCCGCGGCCCCTAATGTCCTCTTTTCTACTTCCTGTCTTAATGACTTTGCTGCTTCATATAAGTTAAATCATATATATGTGTTCCTTGTGTCTGGCTTATTTCATGGATCATAATATTTTCATTTAGCATGAAGTTGTAGCGTGTATCAGAGTTTCCTTCCTTTATAAGACAATATTTTTTCATATGTGTAGACCCATCTGTTTGCCAATTAATCTGTTGGTGGACATCTGACTATTACAAACAATGGTGTGATGAACATCGGTCCGTAGGTATCGGTTTTAGTTCTTTGTGGTGTATACCTAGGATTAGAATTGACGGGTCATACGGTGACTCTGTGTTTCACTTTCTGAGGATCTGCCAAACCGTTTTCCACAGTGGTCAGGTCACTTGTTGCCTCTTCAAAAACGAGGAGTTTTGACAGAGTTCTTTGCCCCCAGGACCTTTGGAGTCAAAGCTAAGAGATCGTATTTATTCTCTTCCTCTAAGCTTCTCACAGGGCGTGGAGATTTGGCTAGATTTTCCTTTTCACATGCTGTTGGCTCCCTTTCCCCCCAGCAGCAATTGCACCGTCTTCCATATATCATCAATTTTAATCCAGTCCTTTGTCTCTAAAGAAGGCCCTGTGGTTCCCTGCTGTGCAAACATACCGTGGGTCAGGTCGCATCAGGAGATAGACAGGAGCCTCCCCTTCAGTTCATCTTGTGGGACTGATTGGACACATGCAGAGAAGTGCATCTGTCCCTTTCACTAGGCAACAAAATATCTCAGCCTCGGCTCCACTGTGGTGGGGTGTGGGGAAGGGACACGCAGTCCTGTTGATCCCTTTGAAATCCTGCAGTTAGGTCCAAATTTATGGACATGGCATCTTCTTGTGGAATCTTCCCAGACTCTGGAGGCCTTAACTGAAGTTTTAGTGCAGAGACTACCGGGTTCAATATTGAAAGAGAAAATGGGGTACAGCAGAGAAGACCCCTGTGTAAATTCCTCTGTCCCCACTCCCCGCTGCCCTGACTCCACCACAAAACATGGCAGGTAAGGGAGACACATCACAATATGTGACTTATAAATCACGTATTCCAATTTTTGACCAGACTTTAATTTTGGTGCCTTTTACAGTAGCATTCCCATAGCCCCCTGGGTTAATTCTGTTGCCCGGATGGGGCTTGTTAGCAGGCCTTGGCAACATTGTAAATGTGCTCCATGCCCTGGAGATCTAGAAGAATTACTTTTCCACTTCTGGCCATTTCACCATTGGTAAAAGGCCTTGGGAACTCCACTGGGAGTTGGGTCAAGAGACCTTGACCTTTTTGTCAGTCTTCTTCCTACATTAGGGCCTTGATTTGTTTTTAACAATAAGGAATGCCAATTATTTTTAAATTTTGAAATAATGTTAATCTTATGGAAAGCTTGCAGGTATCAAAGAACTATCACCTTTGTATTAAAACTGAGTATTTTAGAATATAATGCTGTACTCTCACTAGAACCTTTTTTCTTTCTGAAATTTCCCTAAGCCTTGGGATTTTCCATCCTAGGGGCTTTGAGGAGACTTAGATGTGGGATCCCCAGATTTCCATAAAGGTTTTGGTGGCACTTTCTCTCTCAATTTCTTTTTTTGACTTTTAAAATTAGCTGTCTAAAGATTCCCACATGATTAGAGGCTGAATTGTTAGTCCCTTTCTTGTTTTTTCTTTTTGTAAGAAAGGTGTTTTTTGAAAACAACTTTATTGAGATGTAATTCATATACCATGTAATTCACCCAATTAAAGTGTATAATGCAATGGTTTTTAGTCTATTCACAGAGTTACTTTTCAAGTGTTTTTATTGGCCCCCAGAGAAACCCTGTTCGCCTTTAGTTACCACCACCCACCTTCAGCCACCATGAATCCACTTTCTGCCTCTATGGATCTGCCTCTTCTGGACACTCCATATCAAATGGAAGCATGTAATATGTGGCCTTTTGTGAGCTTCTTTCATTTATCATGATACTTTCCAGGTTCATCCATGTTGCACCATGTATCAGTACGTCACTCCCCTTCGTGGGTGAATAATGTTCCATTGTGTGGATGTTCCCATTTTGTTTATCCATTCATCAGTTGATGAACATCTGGGCTGTTTCTACTTTTTTTTTTTTTTAGCTATTATGATGCCACTTATAGATGTTGGCGTACCAATTTTTGTGCTGACATGTTTTAATTCTCTTGGGTCTCAAGACATGGAATTGCTGGGCCAAAATATTAACTCTCTGTTTCACTTTTTGAGGAACTGCCAGTCTGTTTTCCAAAGTGGCTGTGCCACTGATTTTTTTTTTTTAATATTTTGAAATCCTCTGTGGTAGTTGGGATGAAGGATTTGAGGCTGCCTCTTTTACATTCTCCTGTGGTCTCAATATCCAAGTCATATGTGGTGTCAGTGAGGGGCATCCCATTAGGCAGCTTGATTCTGTCCTTACATGGATAGTTCAATCCTGCCTGCTGCAGTGTTTTTGCAGCTTTAGTATGCGTCGACAAGGGAGGGGCAGTGATATTGCCTTTCAGGCCTTTCTCTTAATCCATTCTAGAAGTCTAGGGGCTTCCCTATAAACCACCCCCACAAAGGTATTAGCCAATAGTCAGTGGACCCAAATAGTCCCCTGGAGTCAGAAGTGTTCAAAGCAGAGACCCTGCTCCTAAAATTCTCTAAAATTCTCAGGAGCCATTTTAACAAAGGTTTATCAGGATGATGTCTGTAATGACCTGGAAAATTATTCCATTCCCTCACTCAATGATCCCTTATTTCCATAATTTCTTGCCCTCCCTGTCATCTTGCCCAACTTGAATTATCTTCTTTGTTGTCTTAAGTCCCACAGAATTAGCTGAATCATCAAATATTATAGTGCCAGCCAGAGGGGCATAGCTCACCCCAAGGAGATTCTGAACTTAACTTTTATTTTGCTGATGATCAAAACAGCAACCACAGAAGTGAGTTTTTAGCCGACCTGAAATCAGTCTCCAGTTCCCTGCTGGTCCATTTTTCTAGCCTCTGAGGTCCAGATTCTTTCAGTTCCAGATTTCACTGGAATGTTTTACTACCAGGATCTATTTCAAAGTCTGTGCTACTTCAAACCAAGAGTAACTTGTTCGTTTCCATCCTTTTTATCAGAATCACCCTGTTTCTTTCTAGTAATGCCTTAGCTATAGTTTGAGCTGAGAATGAGTCAGGGTTTTTTTCAGTAAATCCACTGCTGACATGGTTTAACAGGCTTTGGTTGCTAAAGAAAACTCGCAGGATCCTAACAAATCTACCGTTTGTTACAGGGGAAAAAATACAATATAGCAGTAATATTTAAGGGCTGGAAAGGCCAGGTGCAAGGTTCTATTATCCTTCTTCTGTAAGAACCAAAGGCAGACGGCGCTTTCACTCCTGGGGCAGGAACCATCCCATGTGCAAGGGACACTTCAGAGCAGGGAGCCCCAAATTGAGTCTCTGCTGGTTTCTTTTGTAATGTTTTTCTGGTCACATAGCATAGGCATATTCCTGCTACGTAACTAGCCCCAACTCAGAGCCCTTTGGCTATGATCAACAAATAATGCTAGAAGCTGACAGAAACTACTCTGAAGCTCCTTGAACCAGAATACTATCAAAGCAGCCTGTGTCATACCTTGACTGGGGGTCAGTACCCTGCAGGAACTTTGACAGACAGCGCAGGTCCTACCACTGTTAGCTCTCAAAGCACACGACTTTTCTTTGGATACTACTTTACACTTTTACAGAGTGGAGGAATTTAACCAACTGGAATAAGCTGGTGTTAACACCTCCACCTCAGAAACGAAGAACATGAGGTTCAGAGTGCTTGTGACTTGCTCAAGCTACCTTTAAGTACCCTGTGTGCTCCTCCCCCACTCTGTCCTCTGACCACGAAACTCGTGCTTCTCCTCATGTTTTTTTCTGAATTACACTAGTCATATACGCATCTCTAAACAATATGTTGATTAGATTAGCATGTCTGAGGGGTTTTATATAATGGAATTATGCTGCAACGTATCGTTTTGTGGCTTGCTACCTCGGCATATTATATATACCCTTACGGTGAACCTCATGATTGTCAGCCGTTCTAAATAATCTTCCCTGTCGAAATTGTTTGTACAAGATTATACTAAATCCATTTTTTGCGTTTGACTGTATGGGTGTTTTTTCCCCCCCTCAATTATTAGTGACTACAAATAGTGGTGCTCTAACTATTCTTTATTATGTCTACTTGTGCAGATGTGCAATTCTTTCTTCGGGGTAATATATCCTCCAGAAAGAATGTACATCTTCAAGTTTACTGGACAATGCCAAATTACCTTACAAAGTGACTGTATTAAAATATACTTTCATGTGCAGTGATTAATACACGAGCACACACACACACACACCATACACCTAGGTATCCACACACGCTATACTCATAACCATCACACACAGCACTAAACACGCACACGGCTCCACAAACGCACACCACACACGGTCTTTACAGAACGCACACTGACACACAGGTCCACACACGTGCACGGCGCACGCACACTCACCACGACGCCATTGTTATAACGCCATGTTCAAACACACACAGAAAGCCCCGCCCCGCCTTTGACGTCAGCACGCTCACGGCCCCCAGGCTCCCACGCAAGCCCCCACGTGGCCCAGCCAGGGGGCGTGGTCCCCGCCGCTCGCGACTGAGGAATCTTGTCCCGGCCGCGCCGCCGTCGGACGCCAGGTGTCGGAGGTCACGGTAGCGTTGGCGGTGGCGTTTTTTTTTCTACCCGGAAACCACGGCTGCCGGACTCTGAGAGGAGGCTGTGTCGCGGCGGCGTGAGCCGGAGTGGCCTCTGGTCCTCGCCTGTGCCCCGCGGAGCCCGGCGCGGTGGGGAGGATGGTGCCGAGCGGCCCCTGGCCCGCCGCGCGCCGCCGCGAGTGATCTCTGAGCGGCCGCGGGCGTCCGCCGAGCAGCTGGCCCGGCTGGGGCCGGGGCGCGCCGCTGCCCACCGGGGCGGGGTGAGCCGGGGTCGGGGCTCAGCCGGGGCTGAGCGCGGGGCCGGGAGGGCGCCGTGCTGGTCGGGAGCGACCCCTCAGGCGGGGTGTCTTCCTCTCCTCCCGGGGCTGCAGCCCCCCGCCCCGGCTACTGGTGGGGGTCGCTCCGCATTAGCCCAAGTCTGGCCTGCGCCGCTGGCCTGGGCCTGGTTACCCGCCAGCGGCGTCGGCCCACCCGCGTGCCTGGAACAGGGGTGCCCTCCCGCCCTCGAGATGGCGGGACTCCCCACGTATGGACCCGAGGCCTGGATCATTTGGATTTGGCACAGGGAACATTTTGGTAGTTTGCCATTTTTGACTTGGGGTCGTGTTTGCGTTCCTTCTGTCTTTGCAAATCGTATACATCTCAGGAAGAAGGTGGGAGGGAAGGACTTGAAATAGAGGTATATTGTGTGTCAGGCTTGGTAAATAACCCAGAGTGGGGCGGATGATGATCTTCACTCGTATTTTAATCAAATACATTAAGGAGTGGCTTCAGGGTAATCTAGAGGCGGGTAGTTCTGTTTCTCTTGATAAACACCATTAGGAATAAAACCAAGCGTGTTGTGCTGTTTTGAACTGTGTGAACACCATAACCGGGGACAGCTGGTGAGGGGGCCTTTGTTGAAGAATCCGATGCCTGTAGTTTAGTTCCCAGCTAGCAGATTACAGCCCTCACTCAGCGATGAATGGGGAGCTGCTTTGCAGCCTGTTTTAAAGCCGGGAAGATTGTGGCTGCTCCTGAACTGCTACTTTCCTGCCTCAAAGGTGAGCCGCTATGGGAGGTAGTGGGAGGAAAATCTCCAAGGCTGGAATTTGATTAAATTGATATTTAATCAATTTTTTTGTCCTGATAGCTATCTGGCTAGCTTGGGGTCTGAGCATTTGTATCCTGTGTGGGATGAAATTGAATGAAGGGTAAGAACACCTTCCCTTTCCTCATTGAAGGAAAAGAAATTAGACCTGTTGTGTAGCTAAGATACACTGCAAGCTATTTACTCTCTAGGATAAGGACGCAGTGTGCCAACTTCCCAGTAAAGGTGGGGGAAGACTTTCTGTGGCCTAATTGAGGTTGGGAGGACTGGAAGGCGGACCGCCACCCACGTCTGGGTGCTGAGAGCCCCAAATGCTGATTGGGCACCCCTGTGTTTGGGCTGCTCAGAAGAGAGTCAGAACCCAAGTGCAAATACGGTTTCTGCCCGCAGGGAACACACTTAGAGAAAGCAGTAGGCTGTTAAAGTGGCAGGACTTAATGGCCACGTGGAGGTAATCACTATCCAGGGGTTTTGTTCAGGTTAGGCTTCATAAAGGAAGTGATTCTTGAGGGGGACCTCCAGGCATCTTGAGGATTTGGGTGCAAATCAGCTGGGTAATGAGAAAGCGGGTTGTTGAAACAGCGCTCAGGCCAGCTAGCTGGGCGGTGGAAGCATTGGCAGAGGCAGTCGGTAAGGAGGGTGAAATGCTTCCTTAAGACCGAAAAGGCACCGGCTACCCAGTCTCTGGCTTCTGGTAAATTTCTGAGTTCTAAAGAATTGTTTTCATTTGGTGGGTTTCTTTTGTGCTGTTGCACAGACAATGACACAAAGCAGCGCTTAACTTATTTTAAGGACAATGAAAAAGATGCTGATTGTGATTCCTGTCTGGTATTAACAGTCAGGAAATTAAATTTGGTGTCTGCAAGTTGTTTCTGTGCCTGTGTCTGGTTTGTGGGAACTCTGCTCTGGTGTGGTCTTTGCTACTCTGGCTGCAGCCAATTAATGAATGGCAGGCTTTTTAGCCAATTCCTTAGTGTTTTGTTTTGTTTTTTAATTTTTAAATGTCTGCCTATTTATTATTTTTAATGGTTTTTTTTTTTCTTTAATGTTTGAGAGAGAGAGAGTGCGAGCAGGGGAGAGTCAGAGAGAGAGGGAGACACAGAATCCGAAGCAGGCTCCAGGCTCTGAGCTGTCAGCACAGAGCCTGATGCGGGGCTCGAACCCACGAACCGTGAGATCATGACCTGAGCCAAAGCCAGACACTTAACCAACTGAGCCACCCAGGTGCCCCAACTTTTTAATATTTCTTTTAGACTCTTCTTCCCTGTCTAGCTGCTGTTCTGACCACTCGTTAGAGACAAGCATCTGAAGAAGGGACACAGGGGACACATCATGACGTAGTACAGGGATGGCCAATCTGTGGGATGTTTTTTGTCAGTAACATGCTGCAGAATTCCACTGCCGTGTAAGAACAGCCTTTATAAAAGTATTGTACTGTGACATTTTAATTAACATGAAAAAAATAGGATATGTGGAATTTAAGAAAACAAATAAGAAAAACAGAGAGAGGGGCAAACCAAGAAATGGACTTTAAAAAACATTTTTTTTTCTTTTAATGTTTGTTTATTTTTGAGAGAGAGACAGAGCACTAATGGGGGAGGGCAGAGAGGGAGAGAGACACAGAATCCCAAGCAGGCTCCAGGCTCTGAGTTGTCAGTACGGAGCCCAATGTGGGCCTTGAGTTCATGAACTACGACGAGATCATGACCTGGGCTGAAGCCAGACGTCTAACTGAGCCACTCAGGCGGCCCTGAAATGGATTCTTAATTATAGAGAACAAACTGATGGTTACTAGGAGAGAGGTGGGTAGGGGGATGGGGATTAAGGAGTGCATTTGTGATGAGCACTAGGTGTTTGTTACATGGAAGTGTTGAATCACTGTAGCGTGCGCTTAAAACTAATACTGTATGTTAACTACCTGGAATTTAAATAAAAACTCAAAAAAAGTGAGCCCAGTATCATAGTGATTTAAAAAGAAAGGAATGGAGGAAAGATAGAGTTTTTAGCAAATTGATTTTCCATTTTAGATTTATTTTGATAAATATGGAAATCTTTATCTTTCCCTGGTACAAATTGAAGAAATTTGACAAGAGGTCTCTAGTTCTCTTTGTGTAGAATTCCATGCCTAAATGTAGGCCTGGGGCTTGTACAGTGACCTTTGGTGATGGCCGTCTGCAGAGTACGGTCATTTGCCGCTTGGACCTTATTTATGCTGTTTGGTTAAAAGGACTGTTTTCACAGCATCTCCCCAGTCTTTACACGGAGTTTGGATGTTATAATTTCATATTGAACTTTTAGTGTTGATTTAATCTTGTCATTGCTCACGATTTGTTTTTTTAAATATCTGTTAATTAAACTCCCAAGTCATTGAACTTTAACGTGGGGATACTTTTAAATTTGGTTTCTAAGATGGTCAGCAATTAAAAAAAAACTAATGAACAAAGAAATTATTTTCCATTTTGGGGGCGCCTGGGTGGCTCAGTCGGTAAAGCATCCGACTTCGGCTTAGGTCATGATCTCACAGTCTGTGAGTTCGAGCTCCATGTCGGGCTCTGCACTGTCACAGCTCAGAGCCTGGAGCCTGCTTTGGATTCTGTGTCTCCCTCTCTTTTCTGCCCCTCCCTCACTTGCTCTCTGTCTCTCTCTCAAAAATAAACACTAAAATCTCTCTATCTATATATTATTTTTTCCAATTTTGGAACTATGGTGAATTAATTTTTTTAAAAGGGGAGAGAGGCACATTGGAAGTTACCATGATTTTATATTATGTCTTTGAAAACGGAGCCATGCGTTTGTTAATTATAAGTGAGTAGAGATGCAGCCAGAGTCTGAATTTTGGAAATAAGTCTGGTTACAAACATGTAATTATGTCAGCCCATGTCGTTCCTTTTTGTTTTTATTCAAGTACTAGTGTTGCCTGAAAGCACTAAAAATTGATGCTTTCTGTTGTAATTTATCTTGATTATTTATACTTGTGAGTGATTGTGAAAGTGTTTTCTGCACCGTGAAATGTATTAGCTTGAATGAGATACAGGAAACAGATTCTACTCATCTTTGCTTTATACGCTGATTGATGGGCGCTGATTGCTGAGCGTTGTGAGATATGACCGCCTTTCTTAAAGAGGTGGAAACTAACCATTTTAAACTTCAAAAAAAATCAGTCTTGTGCTTTTATAACTGAAATCCACCTTACATAGCCATGGCATGAGAAAATTTTGTTTCTTTTCAGCTTGGCATTAGCCTTGAAACCTCCTTCTCAACCCTGGCATTGTGATTGATGACATGGCTTTTGGAGTGAGAGGGATTAAGTCAGAATCTGTCCCTTGCCACTTACTACGCAGCGCAGATTTCTTAACCTCCTTTGACTCAGTTTCCTCGTCTGTCCGATGAGGATAGTAATATTTACCTAGCAGAGTTGTGACGATGAAAAAGTATGATGTATGTAAAGCCCTTGGCATGGTACCTTGCCCAGGGCATGTTTTAAGTAGTAGCTGTTAAAAATGATACTCTCTCCCTAGCCCTTTGGCATCTGGTTTCTGCCTTTATCACATCACCTTAGTTTATTAAAGGGGTTTCACTTATGAAACTACTGCTGTCTTAATTGCAAAATTATATGACTCGGCTTGACTCCTTTTATCTGAACCCGGGACATCTATGGGAGGCAGTAATATGCTTTCTTCGTCGATGCGCCACTTCTGGAGGCAGGCTGACTGGATTTGAATCCAGGTTCATTTACTACTGTATGACCTTGGGCAAGTTAGCTGACTTCCTTATGCCTTGATTTCCTCCTCTCCGAAATACAGATGTTGTGAGGATCATATACAATACATGCGAAACTCCTAAACCATGTGCCTCTTTCATAAAAAGTGGGCAATTATGGTAGATGTTCTTGTTAGACACCTGCAGAAACATCATGGAAACAAGAGGCAGCGTGAACAGGATACATCTGGCTTTCAGTTTGGCTGAAGAAGGCAGTGCCCCTGGGTATGGAGGACTGCGGCGTGTTAAGAGACATTTACCAGGTGGCAACTGATAACTTTGTAGGAGAGAGAGACTCAAGAATGGCTGGCCGTGGTCACTGGGTAGATGGCTGTGTTTTTCATTATGAGGAGGACCGGCTTTGGTTTCTTTGGAGGAGTTTTGACCTTGGCTCGAGGTACCTGTGGGTCGGCTAAGTAGAGAGCTCCTGTTTGTGGATGTTTGGGTCTGGGATGGGAGATAGATACAGAAAATTGCAGGTAACTCTGAGTGAGTGTGTCCGCCTTGAGCAGAGGCCGAGCCATGAGCTCGGGGAAAAGCAGCTCTTGAAGAAGAGAAGGAGGGGGTGGCCAGACAAGCAAAAGGAAAGCTCCGTGAGTGATGTCCCGGCGGTGGAAGACATTGTGTCTGTGTCAAATATTGCAGGGAGGGGGGAGTTAAGGACTGCAGTTCTGACCTGGCTTTACCGTCTGAGACCTCGCTGGAGACTAGGAGTTTTCCTTTGTCTCCATCACTACTGATTGGCCTCTCTGAGGGTCTGTTCTGTCTGCATATGCGGCTTCATGGTGGGGGAGGAAGGATGGTCGCTGGGCGCTTGAGATGCACAGGCTTCTTTGACACCAGCAAGTGCCCTCATCGCTGCTAATGTTGGGTAATCTGCACATCCATTTATGCTTTTTATTAGGCTCAGGATATATTTTTTTAAATTTTTACATTCAAAGTGGGCCCCAGGTCGCCTGGGTGGCTCAGTCAGTTAAACGTCCGACTTCGGCTCAGCCATGATCCCACGGTTTGGGAGTTTGAGCCCCACATGGAGCCTACTTCAGATTTTGTGTGTGTGTCTCTCTCTCTGCCCCTCCCCTGCATCCGCTCTCTCGCTCTCTTTCTCTCTCTCTCGCAAAAATAAATAAACCATAAAAACAAAACAAAACCCACAGTAAAAACCAAGTGGGCCTCCCCCACATCCAGGTGAGTTCTCGCTGTTCGCTTAGCTCCAGAGCAGTGTGTTTCCTGGGGTGGGCGCTCAGAGCAGGCTCTGCAGGCCTCCCCTGGCATTGCCCCCAGCCCCCACCTCCTGGTCACTTTCAGACTTTGAGAAGGACATGACTTTATAGGAGAACTTTAAGGAATTTCCCATTTGGCCTTAGGTCGAAAATCTAGTTTAACTGAACGGTTGTTTGGTTGTTCACGTGAAGTGAACTTTTTGGTCTGGGTCACAGGTAGTGGTTTAGCAGATCTTAAATTCTAGTTTCAGAGTGTAGTTTTAAACTTGGACAAGTAGCTGTGTGCTGTAGTTGGAGAGAGGGAGACCCTGTGAAAGGGCTCATTATCCGGCATAATTAGTGTTAATTTTCTTTCTTTCTAATACTATAATCAAGTTACAAAATTGTATATTTCAGCTGGCCCTGGCCCCTTGGGCAGCCTTCCTCTTGTAGTAGGTCTTTGCTTACAAATGTGTCGTTTTCCTCCCTCCCCCTACCCACTGTCTCTGGTCCCTTTCGTTTGAAGCGGTGTTCACCTGTTGCCTGTCTCCCCATCCCTGTTCTGACCTCCTCACCATCTGGCTTCCCCCATCCAGAGTGTGGGTTTAGGGGTCACCACTGATCTTGCCAGGTGGAGCCTGATGCAAGCTCAGTTTCACCCGAGTACTTTTTAAAGTGCAGGGAGGCTCAGAAACCCTTTCTTTTCTTAATCATAATACTCCCTTCTCAGTACCCCTTCCTTCCTGGACACTTCTTCCCTCCGTGCAGGACACCTCACCATCCTGAGCACCTTTTCCGCTCATGGCCACCTCCCCGCCTCTGTGGCCTCCCCTGGCCTCTCCGCCTCCGCCCTGCCCTAATGGAGGGGCCACGCCTGTCTGGAGAATTTCTGTGTCCCACCTGCCCCTGGAGCACACAGTCCCCGGTGCTCCAAGCCTCACCTAAGTGTTCTGTGCTCTTTTATTCTTACAGATCCCTCTGAGCACAGACCGCTGCCAAGTGAAGCGTTGCCTTGCTTTAGCACAGGACCTGCTGGAGGACTGTCCTGCTTTCTGTTTTTTTTCTAGTTTGGATTAAAGTTCTGGGTATTTTTTTTTCCCTATTTCTCACCTTTATTAATGAAGAAAGTGAAGAGAATTAAGATTTAAGGAAGTTCTGTTTTGGCCCCAAGGCCAGCAGGACCTATTGAAGATTATATATTTTTATAAATTTTATTGTCAGAAATTATTACAAAAGAAAGATATATTCATGATGGCGATTTTTTAAAAAGAAAAAAGATCTGTGTAATCTGACCTGCTAGAGAGAACCGCCATTGTTTACATTTGAGGCTAGGTTATTTGTCTTTTTTCCCCAGATGGGTGCTTGCGTGCACACACCATCATAGTTAAAAAACCTGAATGGCCTCATTCTGTGTATGTTGTTTTAGCTGCTGTGTGTTTAACGACCGTAGTTCTTCTGCTGGGGATACCTCGTGCTGTAACCATTTCCCTGCTGTTGTTGGAGATCTAGTTTTTCGTTGATTACTATTTTAAACACTCCTGAGATAACTATATTCATAGTTAAACCTTTGCTTTCAGTACTGTTTCCTCAGGCAATGTTTTTAGAAGAATAGCAGAGATAAGAGTCTGCTAGGTTGTAATGCTGTTGGTATGTATGGCCAGGTTCTTCTCTAGAAAGTTGAACAGCCCTTTTCCTCTTTTTTTAAAGTACCTCTGGCGTTTCTCCTAACTTGTGGGTTGCTTGAGGTCACGCTGCTGTCATCTTGGTATTGCCTTTTGCCTACTTAAATTGCCACCCGCTGTTTAGTGTTGTCGTCGAACTGGTCTCAGAGCTCTAGGTACTTTGTCAATGGACTTCAGTCACGCTCTCTCACATGCTTCTGTAATTGCGTTTTGGCTGTGTTCTGGGTACTTTAAATCCCCAGACTTTCCTGAGAGGCCTTTCTTCACAGCCTGGTGGTTTCTCTCTTTATCCTGGTGAAAGTCTAATTGGAGTTGGGATGAATTTGGGGGAAGGGGCCAGATAGTCTGCTTTCTCCCTCTCTACTTTTCTTAATCCCAGACAGAACTTATTTTTTTAAGTAAAAGTAGTATTTACTCTAGTGACGATTACAGAACTATTCTTGTAATTTTTACCAGAGGAAATAAATTTGTTTAACTTTGGTTAATTTCATATTTGAAGATGCTAGTGAATGGTAGGAAAGGAATTTCAAGTTTGTGAAATCTTTGACTTTCAGTCGTTTTATTAAAAAATAAAATCTTTCACTTTTAAGTGACTACAGTTGGCCTCTGGAGCTTTGTCTAATTAAGTTGGCTCTATTGACGTTATTTGCTAACTTGTAGGTGTTTATGTTGACATATATGTGTTTACACTCTGGTGTAACATGGTTTTAATAACTGTTAGTTTTCTCTAGGAGTGAACTTATTTTAGATTTTTGTACTTTTCTGGATGTTTCATAATTGTAGTTCCAGGTGGTAGATGCTTCCTACTTATTTTTATATGTGATTCAGATTTTGTCCTTCTCTTAATAAACTCTGTGTAAACATATATAAGAGCTTATTATAACTTTAAATAAACTATGGAACTCTAATTTACTGTTGATGTTTTTGTTTCTGAATCTTAGGAATCATAACTAATGTAATTTTTTCTTTTTATTTAAAAAAAAAGACTCAAGTTTTAAAAGCAAGTTTTAGGGTCACAGCAAAACTGAGAGGAAGGTAGCTGTATAACACTGCCCGCCCCCCCCCACATGCATAGCCTCATCTCTTCATCGTCAGCCACCAAAGTGATACATTCATTACAGTTGGCGAACCTCCAGCGCTGTCATTCAGAGTCCGTAATCATACTGAGTATTTTCACTGACCTAAAAATCCTCTGTGCTCCATCTATTCATCCCCCCTCCCTCCGTCCTACAACCTCTGATCTTTTTACTGGCTCCATAGTTTTGCCTTTTCCAGAGTGTCGTATAGTTGGAATCATAGAGTATGTGGCCTTTTCAGATTGGCTTCTTTCATGTAGTAATATGCATTTAAGTGCCCCCCTTGGGTTTCATGGCTTGATAGCTCATTTCTTTTTAGTGCTGAATAATCTAGTCCACTGTCTGGATATGCCACAGTTTATCCTTTCCCCTACTGAGAGGTATCTGGATTGCTTCCAGATTGCGGCAGTTAGGAACAATGCTGCTGTGAACCTCCATGTGTAGAGTTTTGTGTGACCTAAGTTTTAAAACTCCTTTGGGTGAGTACCAAGCAGTGCAGTTGCTGGATATTATTGCGGTTAAGAGTGTGTTCTAGTTTTGTAAGAACCCACCAAACTTCTGAAGAGGCTGTACCGTCTTGCGTTCCTGCCAGCAGTGAATCAGAGTTCCTGGTGCTCCACATGCTTGCGGGTGTTTGGTATTGTCGGTGTTCTCCGTTTTGGCCGTTCTAGGAAGTGTAGTGGTGTTTTGTTGTTTTAATTTGCATTTGCTGAGAACCTGTGATGTGGGGCATCTTTTCATCTACTTATTTGCCATCTGTACATCTTCTTTGTTGAGGTATGTCGGTCTGTTAAGATCCTTGGCCAATTTTTAAATTGTGCTGTTGTCATTTTAAGAGTTCTTTGTTCATTTTGGAGAACAGTCGTGTTATCAGATACGTCTTCTGCAATCTTTTCTCCCGGTCTGTGCTTGTGGTCTTCTTCATTCTCGTAACAGTGTCTTTCACAGAGCAGAAATTCTTAATTTTAAGGAAACCTAGATTTTTTTAAAGTTTTTGTTTAAATTCTAGTTAGTTTACATACAGTGTAATGTTAGTTTCAGGTGTACAACTTAGTGGTTCAGCACCTGCATACACACCGGTGCTCATGGTAACACGCGCCCTCCTTTATGTCCATCACCTGATTTTACCCATCCCCCCCCACCTCCCCTCTGGTACCCATCAGTTTGTTCTTAATAATTAAGAGTCTGTTTCTTGGTTTGTTTCTCTTTTTCCCCTTTGCTTGTTTGTTTTGTTTCTTAAATTCCACATAGGAGTAAAGTCATTCGTTGTTTGTCTTTCTCCAACTGACTTATTTCACCTAGCGTGATACTTTAGCTCCATCCATCCTTTTACTAATGGCAGAATTTCATTATTTTTTTATGCAACCATTAAAGAGATGATGTAATCACCTATGGGATGTAAGACCCTGGCCATCTTAATAAAGGGCCTCTCTTTTTTACCAGCCGCCATCCACGCTGTCTGTCTCGTCCGTCTCGTCCGTCTTCTTTTCTAGAGATATTTTCGCCGACACCAACCCCCTACTCGGGACCTTTCGACTGTGGTGCGTGGGTTGGTCCCCTGCATTTTTTGTGACTGAGTAATATTCCATTTTTAAAAAAGTGTATTTGTGAGAGAGAGAATGAATGAATGAATGAGCAGGGCAGGGACAGAGAGAGGGGGAGAGACAGAATCCAAAGCAGGCTTTGCACGGTCAGCAGGGAGTCTGACACCAAGCTCAGTTCCAGGAACCATGAGATCATGACCTAAGCCGAAATCAAGAGTTGGATGCTTAACCAACTGAGGCACCCAGGCGCTCTGAGTAATATTTCTTGTATATATATACTACTACTACTTTTTCCATTCATCAGTTGATGGCAACTTTGGCTGTTTCCATGGTTTGTGTATTGTAGGTAATGCAGCTGTAAATATTGGGACGCATGTATCCTTTTGAATCATTATTTTTGCATCATTTGGGTAAATACCTAGTAGTGCAATTCCTGGATCATAGGGTAGTTCTGTTTTTTAACTTTTTAGGAACCTCCATACCATTATTGCATTTCCACCAACAGTGCAAGGGGGTTCCTGTTTATCCACATCCTTGCCAGCACCTGTTGTTTCTGTGTTTTTGATTTAGCCATTCTTAAAATATAAAAAAAATTTTTTTTGACATTTATTTATTATTGAGACAGAAACAGAGCATGAGTGGGGGAGGGACAGAGAGAGAAGGAGACACTCCAGGCTCCGAACTGTCAGCACCGAGCCCAATGCAGGGCTCAAACCCACGAACTGTGAGATCATGACATGAGCTGAAGTCAGATGCTTAACCGACTGAGCCACACAGGCGCTCCTAAAATAATTTTTATTAAGTTTATTTATTTATTTTGAAAGAGAGCATGCATGCATGAGTGGGGAAGGGGCAGAGAGAGAGAGAGGGAGAGAGAGAAAATCCCAAGCCGGCTCCACACTGTCAGCGCAGAGCCTGGCATGGGGCTTGAATCCACAAACTGTGAGGTCATGACCTGAGCTGAAACCAAGAATTGGATCCTTAACTGACTGAGCCACCCAGGCATCCCCTTCTTTTAAAAAATATTTTAATTATTTATTGAATATTTTTTAAGTTTGTTTTTAAAATAATTTTTAGTAAGTTTATTATTTGATTTTAGCCATTCTGACAGGTGTGAGGTGATTATCTCACTGTAGTTTTTATTTCCCTGATGATCAGTGATGTTGAGCATTTATGATATCCAGTTTATCAGTTCTTTCTGTCTTGGATGATTCCTTTGGTGTCATATTTAAAAAGTCATCACCAAGCTCAAGGTCATCTGGGTTTGCTTATATGTTATCTTCTAGGAGTTTTATAGTTTTCTATTTTACATTCATCTGTGATTCATTTTGAGTTCATTTTTGTGATAGATATAAGGTTTGTGTCTAGAGTTTTTTTTTTTTTTAAAGATTTTATTTTTAAGTAATCTTTGCACCCAGTGTGGGGCTCGAACTCACAACCTGGAGGTCAAGAGTCACAAGCTCTTCTGACTGAGCTAGCCAGGCTCCCCTAGATTCATTTTTTTTCTGTGTGGATGTTGAGTTATTCCAGCACTGTTTGTTATAAAATAATGTTTTTGCTTCATTAGGTGGGTCTATTTCTGGGCTCCCTGTTTTGTTCCGTTGACCAATACTCCAGAGTCTTGGTTACTGACTGTAGCTCTAAGTAAGACTTAGAGTCAAATAGAGTCAGTCTTCCAATTTTATTGTTTTCCTCCAGTATTGTCTATTTTGATTCTTTTATCTTTCCATTGAGACTTTAGAAAAGTTTGTTGATATCCACAAAATAACTTGCTGGGATTTTTGATTGGGGTTGCGATGAATGTATAAGTCATCTTGGAAGGACTGACACCTCGGTACACTGAGTTTTTCTATCCAAAGATGTAGAATATCTCCATTCATATGGTGCTTTAATTTTGTTCATGAGAGTGTTTTAGTTTTCCTCCTGTAAGTATTGTACATATTTGTTAGATTTATACCTACATATTTAATTTTGGGGGGGTCTAATATAAGTGATACTGTGTTTATAATGTCAAATTCAGCTTATTCTTACTGGCATATAGGAGTGCGGTTGACTTCTGTATATTGGCCTTGGGTCCTGCAATCTTGTTATAATCACTTTCTAGATTATTTTTTTAGTTTATGTCTTCAGTCTGGATTTATTTGATTCACTTAATGAACTTGCACATTAAAAAAATTTTTTTTCACATTTATTTATTTTTGAGAGAGACAGAGCCCAAGTGGGGGAGGGGCAGAAAGAGAGGGAGACACAGAATCCCAAGCAGGCTCCAGGCTCTGTCTGAGCTGTCAGTACAGAGCCTGATGCAGGGCTCGAACCTATGAACTGCAAGATCATGACCTGAGCTGAAGTCAGATGCTTAACCCACTCAGCCACCCATGTGCCCCTGAACTTGCGCATTTTAAAATATAGCCTATTTTGTGTCTGGATATTGATTATGCAGAGACAAGTAAGATGTATCTGCTGTTTAGAGGCTTACGGATTGGTTTGGAAGATAGATATACACACACAGTTGCAGTGAGTAGTTGTGAGAAAGTTGCAGAGTACAGTGAGGAGATACAAATGAAAGTAGTCACTTCTCCCTGAGGGACTGGGTGTGGGGAAGGGCCGGGAAAGATTCCATGGAGGAGGTAACCCACGAGCTGAGTCTTGAAAGAGGCAAGTGAAGTAGTGGAATGTGGTTCATGAAGGTCAGGGGGACCAGTGGATTCAAAGGCTTGAAGCTATAATAGTATCTCTTATGTTCCAGAAGTTGCAAGCAGTTAGATCGTTGAGAAGCAGACAGGACCTAGCTTGTGGTGGACTGCCATTCTAAGGAGCGTGGACGTTTATCCCTTGGTCATCTGATTTAAGCAGTAACATGACCAGATTTGCATTTCACTCTCATAGCATATGGAAGATGGGTTATTTGATGCAGATCCAGGTGAGAATCTCAGTGATAGTTAAAAGAAAAAGATGATGAGGGCTTGAACTAAGGGCAGTAGCCAAGGAGTGTGGAAAAGAGGAAGGAAGAGATATTAAAGAAATAGAATCTTTAGCACTCAGTGATTGTTTGGATATGGTGGGAAAGGCACAGGTGGTCTGGAATGTTTTCCCGAGTTCTGTATTGAGATGGGAAATGTAGGGAGGAAGCAGATGGGTTTAGTTTTGGACATGTCGTGGTATGTGAAGGTGTAGAGATAGGGCACTAGGTACTTGGATATTGAGGTCTGGTACATCTTCACAAGAAGATGGGGGAAAGTGGATGAATCTGAGGTATATTTTAGACAGAAAATCAGCGAGATTAGCTAATGGATTAGATTGGTGGTAGTGGGAAGGGCGTGAACATAATTTAGGTAAAGAAGGAGTATGTTGCAGGAAATTTATATTCTGAAATGCTGCCATTAGAAAAGAAGAATAAAAATTCTGAGTTAAGATTCCAACTGAAGAAGTTAGAGAAATCAAAATGAGTAAACCCAAAGAAAGCAGAGGGAGAAACATAAAAAATACATGTAGAAATTACTGAAATGCAAAACAAATTATTTAGACACAGTCTACAAAACCAAATACTGGTTCTTTGAAAACACCAATGCAATACAGCTGTGGTAAGATTGGTTAAAAAGAGGAAAAGCCAAACACACAAAAACATTTGTAGTGGAAAAAACCTAACTACAAGTAAATTAAAAATGGAACAAATTACAAAATAATACTGTTCCAGAAATATTAAAAACCAGGATCAGATGAGTCATTTCCTAGAGTAACACATCTTAACCAAAACCAACTCAGTAGAAATAAAAAACCTAGACTGGCTGTCATGAAAACCCTGATGAAGCATTTAAGACAATCAACCACATACAAAACTAAACAGAAACTTGGCAAATTCCGGTGGTCTTTTTGGTCAAGGTCTGTCAAACTTCTAGAAAGAGAAAAGCTAATATCTTGTACACATTCTAGAAAATACATGTCTGGACAGATGCAATTTTATGATACTAGGATGACTTCTAGTCAAGGAGTGTATATAGTCAGGGAGAGTGTGATCATGGCTGATCATTTTGTTGTCTCACTTATGAATAGATACTGAAAGGTCTGAGTAAAATTTAGCAAACATAAATCAGCAATGTAGTTTTAAAAAATCATGGTTGCTCATAGAAAGTCTGTCCCGGTGGAAATATGAGTTAGCATGGAAAAATCAACATGGTTCATGTCAACAGATTAAAGGAAAAAATTAAGTTGCAGATAAAGCACTCATTAAAATGTAACACTTGTTTATAATCAAAGACTTTGCAAACTTGAAACAGAAGAGTATTTCCTTACTCTGGTGAGGGATTTCTTTCAGAAACCTTTAACATATACCGTATTTAATAGTAAAGCATTTCCCTTAAAGGTGGGAATGAGGCAAGGATTTCTACTATTGCCACTTCGATTCATCATGTCACTGAAGATTCTAGTCAAAGTCGTAAGAAAAATAAATGGGGCCTGGAAAGGAAGAAACACTTATTAGCTTGCATTGTGACTGTCTACCTCAAGCAAGAGAAGCTACCTAATTAGAATTTAAAAGATTTGAGCAATGTGTCTGGAATCAAGATCAATATACCAAAGCCTTTCATTTGTATACATTAACAATAGAAAATGTACTTTTTAGAAGATCCTGTCAATAATAGTGGCATAAATTAGTATGTCTTTGAGTCAGTCTAACAAGGTGCATAAGAGAAAGCTTTTGAAAATTATTTAAAAAGAAAAGTGGACCCAAGTAAATGGAGAGAGAGACCTTATTCACAGATTAGAGAACACAGTGTTGTAAAGATATCATTTCTTCCCTTAAATTAATAGTCTTTTTGGTGCAATTCCCATTTACATCTCAACAAGATTTTTCTGGGAACTTAACAGTTGGAACCTAAAATTCATACGGCAGAGTAAAGGGCCAAGAATAGCTAAGATAGTTTTGAATAAAAGTAGGATGGTAGACTTCTTGTATCAGATAGCAAGATGTCAAACAGCATGGGACAGAGTTGGGGAGATATAGACGTCGTGATAGAACGTGAGCAAAAGCCCGCATACACGTGGGAGCTTGATGTCTCTGAGAGGCGGCATTACAAATTCATGGGAAATCCATGTTCGATATAAAACCATGTACAGGTAATGGAATTGGATAGTTGGCCACCTAGGTAGAGAAAGATTAAACCAGAAACCCACGAGATTCTGGATTCTCAAATCAATTCCAAGTAGATAAGAGAGACTAAAAGTCAAAAGTAGAAGTATAAGACTTGTAAAGGAAAATAATGATAAAAATCTTTCTGATATGTAAAGATTCCTAAGGGATTCTTAATATACATATAATCATAAAAGGCAAAGGTTGATAAATTTTAAATACATTAAAATCAAGGACTTACAGCTGTTTGAGGAAATGTAAATCATCTTTATTTTTTTTTTTCTAATGTTTTATTTACTTTTGAGACCGTGTGAGCAGGGGAGGGTCAGAGAGAGAGAGAGGGAGATAACGGAATCTGAAGACAGGCTCCAGTCTTTGAGCTGTCAGCACAGAGCCCGATGCAGGACTCAAACCCATGAACCGTGAGATCATGACCTGTGCTGAAGCCGGACGCTCAACCGACTGAGCCACCCAGGCGCCCTGAGGAAAGCAGGTCAAACCACAGCGAGATAATCACCTCAAGTCCAGTAAGGTGGCTCTAATAAAAAAGGTAGTAACAAGTGAGGTTGTGGAGACATTGTAACACATACTACTGATGAGAGTGCAGAGGGGGACAGTTGCTTTGGAAAGTATCCTGGCAGGTCCATCTGAAGCTGAACATGTGGTTACCCTGTGACCCAGGAATGCCACTCTTAAGGTGTATAGGGCAGATCCAGCCAAGAGAAGTGGAAACCTATGTCCACACGAGATGGCTACACATGTATGTTCTTAGCAACATTATTCATAATAGATGAAAAATAGAAGTAAGTGTCTATCAGCTGATGAATGGATAAGCAAAATGTTTGAAACAAATATTTCACACAATGGAATATTTGGGGCAATAAAAGCAGTGAAGTACTGGTATGTGTTACAATGTGGATGAACCTTGAAAACATCAAGTGAAGTGAAAGGAGTCAGGTCACCAAAGACCATGTATTATGATTCCATTCATTTGAAATGTTCAGAGTAGGCAGATTGTAGAGATGAGGTTTATTAGTGGTTGCCTTAGGGCTGGAAGGAATAGGAGGTTACTACTAAAGAGTGTAGGGTTTCTTTATGAGATGATGAAAATATTTGAAAATTTATTTTAGCGATGCTTGCCCAATCCTGTGAATCGAATTGTATATGTTAAATGGGTGAATTGTGTGGTATGTGAATTAGATCTCAGTAAGGCTGTTTTTTAAAAAAAAATCAAGAACCCTTGGCAGAAAAACAGACATTCTGATTAGTGGAACAGAATAGAGAATCTAGAAATGGACCCCAAATGTATGGCCAACTCATCTTCGATAAAGCAGGAAAGAATATCCAGTGGAATAGACAGTCTCTTCAGCATATGGTGCTGGGAAAACTGGACAGCAACATGCAGAAAAATGAACCTGGACCACTTTCTTACACCATGCACAAAAACAAAATGGATGAAAGGCCTACATGTAAGACAGGAAGCCCTCAAAATCCTCAAGGAGAAAGCAGGCAAAAACCTCTTTGACCCCGGCCACAGCAACTTCTTACTCAACATGTTTCTGGAGGCAAAGGAAACAAAAGCAAAAATGAACTATTGGGACCTCATCAAAATAAAAAGCTTCTGCACAGTGAAGGAAACAGTCAGCAAATCTAGAAGGCAACAGGTGGAATAGAAGATATTTGCAAATGACATATCAGATAAAGGGTTAGTATCCAAAATCTATAAAGAACTTAGCAAACTCAACACCCAAAAAACAAATGATCCAGTGAAGAAAATAGGCAAAAGACATGAAAAGACACTTCTCCAAAGAATACATCCAGATGGCCAACCGACACATGAAAAAATGCTCAGCATCACTCATCATCAGGGAAATACATATCAAAACCATGATGAGATACCATCTCACACCTGTCAGAATGGCTGACATTAATAACTCCGGCAACAACAGATGCTGGTGAGGATGCAGAGAAAGGGAATCTCTTTTGCACTGCTGGTGGGAATGCAAACCAGTACAGCTACTCTGGAAAACCGTATGGAGGTTCCTCAAAAAATTAAAACTAGAACAATCCTGTGACTGAGCAATTACATTACTTGGTATTTATCCAAGGGGTACAGGTGTGCTGTTTCGAAGGGGCATACGCACCCCAGTGTTTATAGCAGCACTATTGACAATAGCCAAAGTATGGTAGGAGCCCAAAGGTCCACTGACGGGTGAGTGGATAGGATAAAGAAGATGTGGTAATGTACACAATGGAGTGTTTCTCGGCAATCAAAAAGAGCGAAAGCTTGCTAGTTGCAGCTCTGTGGGTTGAACTAGAAGATATGCTAAGCTAAATGAATCAGAGAAAGAAATATCGTATGACTTCACTCATATGAGGACTTTAAGATACAAAACAGATGGACATAAGGGAAAGGAAGCAAAAATAATATAAAAATAGGGAGGGGGACAAAACATAAAACACTCAAATATAGAGAACCAACAGGGTTGCTGGAGGGGTTGTGGGAGGGAGGCATGGTATAAATGGGTCAGGGGCATTAAGGAGTTTACTCCTGAAATCATTGTTGAACCCATATGCTAGCTCACTTGGATGTAAGTTAAACAAAATTTTTTAAAAAATTAAGAACCTTTCGTATGGCAAAAATACCGTGACTATATTAAAGAAAATCCACAGACTTGGAGTAGTTACATACAACATAAAAACTTGGAAGAGGCTTAGTATCCAGAATATAAAAAGAACTCCTGAACATTAATAAGAAATAGACAAACATCTTAACTAGTAAACGGTCAAAGATTCAGGCAGTTTACCTAGGAAGAACCTAACTGGCTGATAAAGAAGTGAAAAGGTGCTCGATTCAGGGGAGATGCAGTTTAAAATAATGACGAGGTGGCTCCGCCTCTTGATTTCGGCTCAGGTCATGATCCCAGGGTTATGGGATTGAGAGAGGAGCCAAGATGGCGGAGAGGAAGGGAGCTCTGTAAACTTCGTCTGTCCCATCGATCGAACTGAGAAGGACATTGCTCTCATCTGCAAGAGCAGAAGGAGAAAATACGGGACTCCAGAAGGAAGAGAACCTGAAGGATACCTGAGTGAGTGAGTGCGAACCGGGGAGATTGGAAAACGGGCCAGCCCGAGACGGGCAGGGGAGGTGGGAGCCCCAGCCCAACGCAGGGCAAGCGCGCGGAGCCCGAGAGACAAAGGGAAGAGGCAGAGAGACTGAACACGCTCATGGTACTGTCTCTGGGGAAGAGGTAAAGAATGCTTAACTGTGCTTGGAGAGAGAAGCTCACTCCATAGATAACTGCTGGGGTAGCCTAAATCCCGAACCCAGGTGGCACAAGGGAAGGAACAGCTTCCAGCCCGGCGCCATCTTGGCGAGGAGTCGGCGACTGCTGCTGCAGCGGTGATAGAGGTGCTCACTTCCACCTCGGGTTTTGGGAGTGGGAGCACGCACCTCATTTCCATGGTGCATCTTGCCCCCAGCATTGGCCACGTGAAACCTGAATCCCGGGTGCCAACAGGGAAAAAATAGCCCCCACCTCCGCGCGATCCCGGCAGAGAATTGGCGGCGGTGGTGGAGACCTGGGTGCGCGCGTGCAGGCTGCAGGAGCTCCCAGCTTATTTCCAGCAGCTCCCAGCGCCGCCTCAGGCAACAGCTGCGCACTCATTCCTCCCCCAACGCTAACACGATCCCCGCTGGGGTTTGGGTCTTAGACGGTGTGCACGCACTTCACCTACTGCTGCGCATCTCGCCTCAGGCAGGGGCAGCCGAAATCCCAGCCTGAGCCAAGACAAACCGATTCCTTCCCCTAAGAAGCCAGCAACCAAAACAAAAACACCATCTGTGGTAGCATAAAGAGTGCATGGACTGGAACTTTGAACCGAGGCAGGCCTGGAAAATACAACTTTGCTCAACCGCGGCAAAAGGAGATCGGACTCATTAGAGTGGCCTACAGTTCGTAGTTCAGCACGACTTGGTGTGCCGCCTGCCTGTCTAATCTCCGCAAACACCAAGGCGGAGCCTCAGAGCAGCCTCCAAGACCTACCACATCAAACCACACCTATCCACAAAGGGGAGCTGCTTTTTTTAGGGTTTTTTTGCTTTTTTTATAATTTTTTTCTTTTTTTTTCTTTTCGCCTTTTTCTGCACGTATTTTTTATTACTACTTTTTTTTACTTAAGTTTTTTAAAATTTTTACTCCTTATTTTCCTTTCTCCTTTCTCCCTTTTTTTTTTTCTTACCTTCTTGCAATCCAGATATATTCTCCTGTATCTCATCCCTACCTCTCCCCTCAACTGGTCATACACTTTTAGACTGTCCACTGTCCTTTATTGTCTCTGCCCCCCTTTCTTTTTTTTTCTTTTTTTTCCTTTTCTTCTCCTCTTTTCGTCTCTTTCCTCCCCATTCTCTTTATTTTCTTTCCCCCTTTTAATGTGTTTGTTTGATTTGTCTGTGCGTTTGTGTGTGACTGTTCCCTCTGTGTTTGTCTGTCTGTTTTCCTTCTTAGGGCTACACCAAGAAACAAGCCAAAGTGTGCATGACAGCGAGACCCAAACACTGCTGAGTAGGGAAATAAAATATTCAAAGGCACAGCAAGCAGTGCTCAACGAGCTCTCTAAAGGTGACAAGAGACAGAAAACTAGCAAAAATGACAAAACGAAGGAACTCTCCCCTGAAGAACCTCCAGGAGGAAGTCACAGCCACAGAACTGCTCAAGGCAGATCTAGACAACATACCAGATCAAGAATTTAAAAAACTTGTCTTAAAATTAATTGCTGGGGTTGAGAAAAGCATCAAAGAATCAACTGAGACAATCACTAGGAACTTTGAAAATAGGTGTGATGAGTTAAAAAGGCTATAGATGAGGTGAATAACAAACTGGAGGCAGCCACCTCAAGGATTGACGAGGCAGAGAGAAGAATAGGTGAATTAGAAGATATAGTTATAGCAAAAGAGGAAGCTGAAAAAAAGAGAAATTAATCCAGGAGCAGGAAAGGAGAATTCGAGACCTGAGTGACACAATCAAGCGGAACAACATCCGTATCATAGGAATTCCTGAAGAGGAAGACAGAAAGGTCCTGAAGGGATACTAGACCAAATTATAACTGAGAATTTCCCAAATCTGAGAAAAGAAATAGACATTCAGATTCAAGAGGCACAAAGAACCCCCTTAAGAGGTAATTTGAATCGGCCTTCAGCACGACATATCATAGTGAAACTGGCAAAATATAAAGATAAAGAGAATTCTGAAAGCAGCTAGGGAGAGAAGGGCCCTCACATACAAAGGGAAACCTATCAGAGTGGTTACAGACCTATCTAATGAAACCTGACAGGCCAGGAAGGAATGGCAGGAAATCTTCAATGTGATGAACAGAAAAAACATGCAGCCAAGAATCCTTTATCCAGCAAGTCTGTCATTCAAAATAGAAGGAGAGATGAAAGTGTTCCCAAATAAACAAAAATTGAGAGAATTCATGACCACCAGACCAGCCCTACAGGAAATCCTAAGAGGGACTCTATAAGGGAAATGTTGCAAAGAATACAAAGTACCAGAGACACCAGGGTTATGGGATTGAGCCCCACATCGGGCTCTGCACTGAGTTGGGACCTGCTTAGGATTCTCTCTCTCCTTCTGCCCTTCTCCCCCATTTGCGCTTACTCTAAAATTAAAAAAAAAAAAAAGATTTCACATTGATCTTGTTGGTCTAAATCAGTAAGTTTACTTTAGAATATCAAGTGTTGGTACAAGTGTTGGGAAACGGAGCGAGCCCTTTCATTGCTGGAGAAAGTGCAGACTGTCGTGGCTTCCTTGGAGAGCCGTCTGGTGTGACCAAGTCAGATTGCACATGGGCCTACACTGTGACCTAATTGTGTCAGAGCCACTCTTGTGCCTGCACAGGGCCCTGGCTGGGGGAACCCGGGAAGACCCTCACTGGACTCCCCAGTCCAGCAAAACCCAACTACAGTTGTGTATTACACACGTAAGCTCAGTAACTAGACCTGCATAGATGAGCAGACAAATCTCTGAAACTGAATGCTGAGTGTGAAAATAGCAGAAGGATATAGTCAGTATGTCATTTTCTGCAAGTGTTCGTATGTAATATCAGTAATTGTATCTGATTAGATGTATACATGTAGTAAAAGTACATACACAGAGCATACATGGCCGTTGCTTCTGGGGAGAATGCAAAGGATATTTTCCATCTCAGAGGATTCTCGTGAGGGTGGACGGATCCACAGCCTGGCTTATTGCAAGTGGTTGCTGTTCTTTGTGGGTGTGGATGCATCTTATGCTCTCCTAAGTTTAAAAGCTGTCACGGATTTTTCTTAGTTGCTTTGTTTAGTGTTGTAGTCTGTTCATGTGTATAATTGCTCATGACATGTCAGCTCCTGATCTAGGGGCCAGGAATCCAGGCCATCACAGTGAACATGACTGGCAAAATTTCTGTTGTCATGGAGCTCAGAAACCAGGGATGAGAGACAACAACCATTAGAAAATTAACTGTACTCTTGACTGGCACAGTGTGGAGGAACTAACGCAGGGTATTGAGAGAGGGCTGAGGGTGGTCAGGGAAGGCTGGCTGTACTCAGTGGAAACCCGCATTTTAAGAAGAGCAAGCATGCAGAAATCTGGGGGAAACACCTTCATAAAGGACATGTTCAAAAATTCCAGAAAGAATAAAATACTTTGGAGTGTATTTGGCAAAAGAAGTGTAAATGTATACTTTGAAAACTACAAAACTTACTGGAATAAGTGAGATAAAACCCAAATGAACGGGAAGGTTCATGGACTGGAAGACAACACCTTTAAGATGGCAGTATTCCCCAAACTCATCTACAGATTCAGCTCGATCTCCGCCCGAGTCCCTGCTGACCTCCTTGCAGAAAGGGACAAGGTGATCCTAAACAATAGCAAGGCCAGTGTGGCAAGAGTCCGGTGAGGGAGCAGAGGACGGGGTGCAGCTTCTGGGTCACGAAACCCTGCGGGCCATCATGGAGCTGTCACCGATCTCCTAGGTCTGGTGGGAAGCCTTAGGAGGGCTTAAAGCAGGAGAGTGGTACAATTAAATATTTACTACTTGCCTCTTTGTCACTGGGATGGACGTGAGTCCGGCAGCGAACCAGACAGAATGTTGAACAAATGGAAGTCAGCCTTTCAATGGTGGGAAATGAGAGCATCCTCAGTTTCTTTGTGTATGTGTTGGCATGTATTTTTGTCATATTACTGACCTAGTTCAGCATTATCTTAAATAGAAATAGCAAGTGCTATTATAATAGTGCTTATGGAAAAGTAAGTGTTCATTATAGAATAATTAGAAGATTCAAATGGAAGAAGAAAGGCGTATCTTTCACCACTTTGACATAATGACAGTTCACATTTAGTGCTTTTGCCTTGTAGGCTTTGGAGTGGATTTATGATCAAACATTTCTCTGGTTCAGTAGTGAGCAACTTAATCACCCACAACACCATTTCTTTTATAGTTGTTTTTTTTTTTAAGTTTGTTTTGAGAGAGAGAGAGAGAACGTGCACCTGCAAGTGGAGAAGGGACAGGAGGGTGGTGGGGAGAGAGAACCCCAAGCGAGCTTTGCGCTGTTGGCTAGGCTGGAACCCACGGACCACGAGATTGTGACCTGAGCTGAAATCAAGAGTTGGATGCTTAACCCACTGAGCCACCCAGGCGCCCTTTACCCACCAACACCATTAAAGGCAACATCGGTGGGGATCATAGGGTTTCTTGGGTAAGTCAGTCCATGAGTCTTCTGATTAATCTCTTTCAGGTGGAGCTGATCAGAATAATGTTCAGCATCAACCCCCTGGAGAACCTGAAGCTGTACATCAGCAGCCGGCCTCCCCTCGTGGTCTTTATGATCAGTGTCAGCGCCATGGCAATAGCCTTCCTGACCTTGGGCTACTTCTTCAAAATCAAGGAGATTAAGTCACCGGAAATGGCAGAGGTATCGGATCTTCTCCGTTCTCCTGTCAGGCTGGCCGGACCTTCCACGGTGGGAGAACAGCCTTGTGTTCCCCATACACCTTTCTTTGGTGGGGACTTTTTTAACCCAGTGAGAAAGAGCAGCATTTATTCAGAGTCTTTGGTCTTCCCTGTGACTCACTTTGTTAGAAGGTATCTAGATAGAGAACTATTGATTTTAAATAATACTACCAGTTTCAGCAATAAACCATATATTTTGGAAACTATTTGTAAAAATATTTGTGTCAGGAAGCCCAAGAACTAACATATTTGCTGTTTTTAAATAAGTAGTAAATAATTTAAATTTATCTTAAAGCTGTACTGATAGCCTTTTCACTGCCAAAGAAGGGATATGAAAGAAATCACTGGGTCTAATTTTCAAGCCTTTTCACTGCCAAAGAAGGGATATGAAAGAAATCACTGGGTCTAATTTTCAAACATATTTGTCTTTTTTTATTAAGCAGAACTTCAGTTATCTGTAAACTTGCCTTCTAGATTTTTTTGTTGTGGTCAGTTTAAATACATTATTAGGGTATTGCTCTTTAATCCTTAATCTAGGCATATAATAGTGTGAACTTCACAATACAGATCTTACAGGGTGTATTTTTCCAAATACAAAGAAAACAATACAAAATTAACAATTCTTAATAGAGGCAAATGATAATGTACCTATTAATAAACATACTTTAAATGTTAGAAATAATGCTCAATTAGTGACGTGGTGAGTTTAGTGGTAGGTAAAGTTTCTTTTGGACAAATGAGTTCCTGTCTTAGTAGATTCCTGGCGTACCTTCTCTTATCCTCTCTCTTCTTGGGTATGTTCCGAGGCGGGCCTAGGAGCAGGGCAGGGTGGTGGAGATTGCGGTGTGCGTGCCTGGGGACCAAGGGGAGGGTTCTCCCCAATGTAATGGGGACCAGGGCCTCTTCTGCGTTCCAGTGCTCTAGATCCTAGAGTACCTTGACGGGAAGGGCCACCTTCACGAGTGAACTCTCACAGTTTAGTGACGAGTTTCAGCTATTTCTACCATGAAACCCTTTCAGAGAGTTTCTAACCAAGAAATGGCTGACTGGCTGGCTCAATTTTCCCTCTCTTCTGACACTGCCTGAATCTTTAGAGGTTGTGCAGATAGGCTACACCCACATTAGGGCTGAAAATGAACATCATAGTCACAGCCAGAGCTCCGCAGCATCCTGGCATCACTTTTCCTCTGAGCCCAAGGCCATGCGGAACACTCCCCCAACCTAAGTGCTTAAGAAGTAGCCTGGATAATTAGCCCTTAATAATCAAAACGGGGCCTGACATTAGCTTTGTCCAGCTGTTAAAATGGACTTGAGCTCTGCAGGAAGCCAGTGCCAGGTTGCTGCAGAACTTGGGTTATGACTAACTTCGTGCTTTTATTTTCAGATGAGGATCTGAGGAATATGGGAAACGTTTGGGGCTGTGAATCAAAAAACTTAATCCAGATTGTGCCTTCAACTATGGGACTGGAGAGTCCTTAAAGTTGCTCTTGGCCCCAGTTCCCTCATTTCTGGAGTATGAAGGGAAGAGATGAGAATGTTCATTTTCAGCCCGAATGTTTTTGAATGGTCGGCTGGGTTTGTAGGTTTGGGGAGGATGTAATTTGATACATCAAGTCACAGTCTTACTCAGGCTGGTGCTGTAAAGGTAGGCTCACTTGACTGCCCAAGGATTGCTCTGACGGCTTTTTGTTACCTAACGCAGCAAGGAAGAGGGTTTTTGAAGAGGTAGCCTTTGAAGAGGGGACAGGAGAGAGCCCTGAATCCACCTCTCTGAAGGAGAGTCAGGGACATCAAGTGGCATTTTTAATCAGTGCTAGTGTTAGGATAATTGGAAGTGTAACTTTGTCTTCACATTTGGCAACTTACTGTAGACTAATGTCGCTCGGAGAAAGTTCTGTATGACAGCCTAGGGTAGTCTCTTGTCACTGTTTCAGCCCGAGTTCATCTTTGCATTTCTGTGAAAATTAAAATAGAACCAAGTGGGTACTTTACTAGGTTGGTTTCAGTTTAATCAAGACATAATCAGCTGGATGTGTTTTTAAAATTTATTGATTTAAATCATCAATACAGACAGTAAGAGACGCCTGAAAATCTCATTTCTCTCCTCCTTTTTGAAGTAGTTCCTGTTTTAAGGTGGTCCTGTTCCAAAGTCCATGCCGGCGTGGGGGGGGAGTGAATATTGGTGTTGACTGTACTTGTGCATTCTACAGAGAGAAAGCAAAATGTATAGAATTGACCTTTGGAGGAGCTGTATTTCTTTATTTAAGTAATCTTTACACACAACGTGGGGCTCGAACTCAAAACCCTGAGGTCAAGAGTCACACGCCTTTCCTTCTGACTGCACCAACTCCGAGGCTGCCTAATTTTTAAAAACTAATCATGAAACACCCCACTGGCTTAGTGACTCTTGAGCTTGGGTTTGTGAGTTCAAGCCCCACATCGAGTGTAGAGATTACTAAAAAATAAAATCTTCAGAAAAAATAATGGATTGTAACTGCTAAGTAAATTTGGATGAATGCTTTTAGTTTTTATTACTTTCATTTAAGTTTTCTTTTCAGATTTGGTTCTGAAGCTTGATCATTTTCTATGTGTATAATGTGCTATTTTGGTTTGTTTTTTACACAGTTTCTTGAATAAGGTGGTATAATATCCTGGTTTATTTAAGATCTCATGCCAGTGAAGAGTTCATATTTAGATTGTGAATATGAGAGTGACTCGGAAAACCACGCTGTTACACCAACACCAGAGGCTGACGGCTGTATTGTCATTACTATTTTAAGTGATTGACTCAGGAGTGTCATTCCCCTGCGGCCCAGTGACACCACCGTGGGAGTCATCGGGTCATGGCTGGATGGTGCGGTGGCAGCACTTTCAGACTCGCTCACACGTACGTCCCTCTGTTTCACTTTACTGCAGGACTGGAACACGTTTCTGCTGCGGTTTAACGATTTGGACTTGTGTGTATCCGAAAATGAAACGTTAAAGCACCTCACAAATGACACCACGGCTCTGGAGAGCACAGTGACCAGCGGGCAGGCCAGAGCGTCCACCCAGTCCCCGCAGGCCCTGGAGGATTCGGGCCCAGTTAACATCTCCGTTGCCATCACCCTGACCCTGGACCCGCTGAAGCCCTTCGGAGGGTACTCTCGCAACGTCACCCATCTGTACTCGACCATTTTAGGGCATCAGGTTGGACTCTCAGGTGTGTGAGTGTAGCCGCTTTCCTTACAGGTCTTCATAGGCTGCAGCTCTTCCAGGACCGAGTGTCAGTAGTATGTGGCTTTTAGTCATCAGACTATTTTAAATTTTGCATGTCTCCCCTTGTGTTGAGTTTGAAAATAAAGTCAAGAAGGAACCGTTTCTACTACGTCTTCGCTTAAAGTGCTGGGTATTTAGTAGGCTCGATAAAAGCAGCCGAGAAGCAACTTAGTTCTGGTTTTAATATTTACAAGCACAACTTTTTATTCAAGTTTCTCATCTTGGAGTTTTCAGTACATACTATAAATATTGTTATTAGTCTACAAATTTTTGAATGCCTACGTTAGCTCAACCCTATCCTAGCTGCCGGAAAGAGCTAGAAAAAGCCTAAGATCTGGTCTTGTCCAATTGGGATTTTAGGATTTTAGAAGAGACCAGGATAACATGAGTTAATATTCATCAAGGACTTAACAATAGTTCCTGGCACAAAGGAAGTGCTATAGTAAGTGCGTGTTAAGTGATATTAATAATGAACACCTAGGGGTGCCTGAGTGGCTCAGTCAGTTGAGCATCTGACTCTTGATTTTAGCTCAGGTCATGATCTCAGTTGTGAGCCCCAAATTACTTAACATTCTCTCTCTCTTTCTCTGCGGCTCATTCACTTGCAAACCCTTTTTTTCCAAAAAAAAAAAAAAAAAAAAAATCTGTAGAACACTGAGCACCGCCCTTCGACCCGTAGTGCCCTCTGACCATGGCAGACTGTTAAGTGATCCAGGAGCATGTTGAGTAAGTAGGGGAAGCTGAAATAAGGGAAGGCTTCACACTGGAGGCCTGGGGCTTAGAAGAAGTCGTCTTTGGTTCTTTGTTACCAAGAGCCTCTTAAAGTCCTCAGGGAACGTAAAGTGCCTGGCAGCCTCCCATTGACTTTTACAGGCGAGAGCTGGTCCCACGAGAATGAGAATGAGGTGGCTTCTGGGCCTCAAGTGGACCTTCTTCTGCTGTGGTATTAGAATACCCTGATTTTTGTTTCAGCTTCTTCAGCCTTTACCACTTCCCTGCCCTTCCTTAAGTCTGTTAGACCCTCTGATCCTGTCTGTTCCTGTGTGAAAGGGGAACAGCAGTACTCCTTTGGTCACCTCATGGGCCGGTGGCACATTTTACGTGGAAGAACACAAACGAAAGCAATTCGAAAATGGCATGGGCGCTGTTCAGGTGCTGAAACAGCGGTGGTCATAGCTCACCCGGCCCCCTGCTTCCTGCCTCGGTCACCGTGGGCCCTTGCCTGGCATCTCCAGGCCCTGCCAAGCAGTGGCCCCTCTCCCTTCGCCAAACCGTGGCTCTACCAGCTGAGCAGTCCTCAGGGTCTGGCCCAGAACTGTTGTTTCCGAAGCCCCATAAAGGCAGATGTGTTTCTTCTGTGGGCTGATTGGCGATTCCTGGGTGGGTTTGACTCCAGGATTCCTTGAAATCTCAGAACACAATAAATATATGAGTTCTTACCTTTGTTTACCAAATACCCCCTCCCCCCACCCTGATTTCTCTTTCCTAGGCAGGGAAGCCCACGAGGAGATAAACATTACCTTTACCCTGCCCGCGGCCTGGAGTTCGGACGACTGCGCCCTTCACGGCCACTGTGAGCAGGTGGTGTTCACAGCCTGCATGACCCTCACGGCCAACCCAGGAGTGTTCCCCGTCACCGTGTAAGTGGCTCCCTGAGCCCAGTGGGGGTGTGTCACGAGCTCCGGGTACCAGAGTGTGACTGGGGCGCTTCCAGCAACAGACTCTCAGCATGGCTTCCACTAAATGACTCTGTAGGACTGTCACAGCCAGACGTGGCTAAGTTGACTTTGGAATCTTAAGGGTAGAACTTCTGCACAGAAGTATCAGCGAGCGAGTGAGTGCTTCCGCAGGTGGTAAACACATCTGGTTTTTCTCAGGCTGCCTTTCCTGTTGGTAGAAGCAGGTCCCAGAAACGAGGAGTAAGAGCTGATCCTGTGACCAGAATGGCATAACTAAGCTTCCCCAAAGATGAAGTTTTGATCTTCGTTATTCAGAAGGAGTTATTTTTAATTATTTTTTATTTTTTATTTTTTATAGTTTATTGTCAAATTGGTTTCCATATAACACCCAGTGCTTCTCCCCACAAGTGCCCCCCACCATGACCATCACCCCCTCCCCCCCACTCCCCCACCCCCTTCAGTCCATGGTTCGTTTTCAGTATTCAGTAGTCTCCCTTGATCTGTGTCCCTCACTCTCCCTCACTCTCTTTCCCCAGAAGGAGTTATTTTTTAAATCAAGAGCATATGTGAATCTTATTTTCTGTACAGTAGTTTTGTTGCTGAAGTTTCTACTTTGTATTTTTTGCCTGGCTGTCAGTGTTACCACTTGGTCTTTTAAGGGTTTGTTTTTGTGCCTGCTTTGTGAAGGAGATAGTGATCTGTATATACATAAAATACATAAGACATAGCCTATTTATTTATTTATTTTTTTTTTAAATGTTTTTATTTATTTTTGATACAGAGAGAGACAGAGCATGAGAGGGGGAGGGGCAGAGAGAGAAGGAGACACAGAACCGAAAGCAGGCTCCAGGCTCTGAGCTAGCCGTCAGCACAGAGCCTGACGTGGGGCTCGAACCCACGAACGTGAGATCTGACCTGAGCCGAAGCCGGAGGCTTAACCGACTGAGCCACCCAGGCACCCCAGACATAGCCTATTTAAACGAGCCCTTTTTAAATAAGAAGTTACCCTGTGATTTATCTATTTGAGACATTAGGAGGTTTGTAGGACAAGATCAGGTAAGTTAAAGATTTGCTATTGGCTATTTATAACCAATTATATAAAATACAATGGAGAAGTTTGTGTAGAAGACTTCTAGTTGTGACTAGGAATTTAGATAATTTGAGAAAATGGGCTTAAAGGGAGCAGGTGTCTCTCTGGCTACGTCATATGCAGGAGAACCATGTGGATTGACATGTGAAGGCAAAAAAGTCTCAACAACCAGACTTCTAAATGTTCTATGCCTATTTCTCATTCCATTATCTGTTTAATAATTTTTTAAAAATCTGTGAACTAAAAACAACGTTATTTTTCTTAACTGTATGCCTCTTATTTCTTCCTTTCCACACGTGTGGCTACGCTCAGCGTTGTGCCTGGGCCACAGGGGAGACACAAGTAAACGTCTCGGGCCACTGAGCATGCGCTTTTCTGTCTCTTCTCTTGCAGACAGCCACCGCACTGTGTTCCCGACACATATAGCAACGCCACGCTCTGGTACAAGATCTTCACGACTGCCAGAGATGCCAACACAAAATATGCTCAAGATTACAATCCTTTCTGGTGTTACAAGGGGGCCATTGGAAAAGTCTATCATGCTTTAAACCCCAAGCTTACAGTTATTGTTCCGGACGTAAGTGAGAAAAATCGTGTATATGTGTGTTTGTGTGTGTGTGTCCATCCCTCCCTGCAACTGGGAACTATTAGCGTGGGGCCTCTTTACCTCCGTGGGTTAGCTTAGCTCCTGCCAGTCTAGATTTCCAGCTGGGTCGGGAGACTAGGTGCGGTAGTGGAGACGGGAAAATGTACCCCCCTTTTAGTTAACAAACTCTGCATCTGCCGTTCATTCTCTGCTCTGCTCGGCAGCAGTTACTCGTGAGCAGCTGTTGTGTGCCTGACTCACGCGGGTGACGGGAGATGCTTGTGCCATCTGCTCAGTCCCATGGGCACTCAGATTATTTGGTTAGTGTCAATTTGAGCAAAATCAGTACGTTTGGAATTCGGAAAGGTAGAAGTAAACAGGAGCTGAGTCTTTGGCTAGATATGGAGAGCTGGAGAGGATTTTACTTAATACAGAGGAAGACCAGTGGATCTGGACCAGTGGATGGGAGGCTCATTTAGCTTCCTGCTTAGACTTGAACCCGCTTTTAACAGACTGTGTGGATTATTATAAATGCCCTTAACTTTTCTACTCGTCAGTATACTTCAGGTGGATTTCTTTTCTTTTTGCCTGGTCCTTTTCTCTTACGTCTCATTTTATCAAGTTGTAGAAGTTGGTGAGCTGGGGCCCTGCATGGAGTCACCAGTGGAGATCAGGCTGGATGCTGGGCAGAGGCCAGTTTCCAGAAAGACGTTTGTGCCTTGCGGAGGGACACTGTCGTGTCTTTGTGAAGCAGTGTGTTAGGAGACTGGTCTGCCCACCTGATGCTGTGTTTATGGGATGGAGCCCAAGGCCGGATGTGTCAAGGCTTGGAGAAGTGTGAAGGAAAAGGGAGGGATGCGTGGTTGGGGCGGGGCAGCCGGCAGGCCTGGTGACTGCATGTGGGAGGTCAGAGAGGAGTGATTCAAGGCCTTGGAGAATGGGAGAAAGGCAGAGGCACAAAGCTGCCCAAGGGGAGAGAAGCCTTCCTGGTGGGGGAGTAACAAGGAATTAGGAACATGGGCTTGGGCTGTCGGCCATGTGACCTGAGGGCAGTCAGAGGACGTAAGAGAAGAATCTGGATTAAAGCCTCTGGTCTCTGGGACCTTCCGGGGGCAGGGAGAGAATGGGGGCAGGGCATTCTTGGGCAGTATGGGAGTGCAGGGTGGGGGGAACAGGGGGGCGGGGGTGCCTTCGGAAGGGGTGGGTGGTCCCAGGAGCACCAGCCCTACTTCGATCCAGCTTTAATGGTTTAGAAGAGAAGCATCGTTCCAGCTGGAGAATTAAAGTTGAGGCAAGTCAGGGGGTTATGAACCCTGTTCCAGAATCCTGCCACTGAAATCTTCCAGTAACTGAGTGCGCGTTTCCGGTTTATTCTCTTCGTTTAGGATGACCGCTCATTAATAAATTTGCATCTCATGCACACCAGTTACTTCCTCTTCGTGATGGTGATAACAATGTTTTGCTATGCGGTTATCAAAGGCAGACCCAGCAAATTGCGTCAGAGCAATCCTGACTTTTGTCCTGAGAAGGTGAGCAGTGGATGGGGTCTGGCCCAGCATTCTGCTGAGATCTGTGCAGACAGGAAGTCCCCACTTGGTCTCCGTGCCATGTATTGCGGGTGGCACCTTTCCTCCAGAGAAATTAGTTCCTGTCTTTTTATTTATTTAAAAAAATTTTTTTTAATGTTTTATTTATTTTTGATACAGAGCATGAGAGGGGGAGGGGCAGAGAGAGATGGAGACAGAACCGGAAGCAGGCTCCAGGCTCTGAGCTAGCTGTCAGCACAGAGCCTGACGCGGGGCTCGAACCCACGAACGTGAGATCTGACCTGAGCCGAAGTCGGAGGCTTAACTGACTGAGCCACCCAGGCGCCGCAGTTCCTGTCTTTAAAAAAAAAGTATTTTTTTAATGTTTATTTTTGAGACACACAGACTGCAAACGGGGGAAGAGCGCAGAGAAAGGGGGACGCAGGATTTGAAGCAGACTCCAGGCTCCGAGCTGTCAGCACAGAGCCCGACACAGGGTTCCAACCCACTAGTTCCTGTCTTTTTATCAGAAGTAGTCTTTTTCAGCCCAATTCATGGTTTTGGATTTTCAGCCACATACCCAAGCCTTAGCTGGTAAAAGGTACTGACTGGGAAGTGTTCTCACAGCCCCGCTGGAGAGCAACCGACTCTGAGGGGCTGTTGCCCCTCTGTTTCTGCAGCTTCAGAAACCCTCTCCTAGAATGCTGATCAGGGTTTCAAAACGGTTAACTCTGTCTCCGCCTGGTGGTTCCACTCGATCGGCTGCTTCCTGCGGCAGACTTTGAGATTTCTCTTCGTTCCTGCCAAGTGAGAGTTTTTCTTAGGGATTTAGTCATCCCCCCACCTGACCCATGCATTCCGTATGGGTTTGGTTGGGACCCGAACTCAGGAAGGGTCCTGGGGGCGCTGAGTTACCTGGGCTTTGCCGTGTGACTGGATTGTTCCTCCTCCTCCTTCCTAGGTGGCTTTGGCTGATGCCTAATCCCACAACTGCCCGTTTTCTAAGAGAGACTGAGAGAACCATGATCATTGCCTGCTGAACCCAGCCTGGGCCTGGACACTCTGTGAATATGCGATCTTGCGATGTTGGGTTATTCCAGCCAAAGACATTTCAAGTGCCTGTAACTGATTTGTATATATTTATAAAAATCTGTTCAGAAATTGGTCCAATGATGCACGTGCTTCGCACTGGGTACAGCGGGAACCCTTCAGCCTCACCTTGGACTTGGGATGGTTCTGCGTGGCGCCAGACAGGAGCGTGATCTCACCGTGGCGGAGCCGACCGTGCGGTCTGTGCCAAGGTCGCGGGGCGTTTCATTGCCGGTGGGGTTGAGGTTTGCTTTGGTTCTTGTTTCAGCCCGATATGTACAGAATGTTCCGAACAGTCTGCACCTTCGATATGATACTGCATTTCCAAAGCCACCAATCCATTTTGTGGATTTTATGTGTCTGTGGCTTAATAATCATGGTAACAACAATAATACCTTTTTCTCCGTTCTGCTTGCAAAGAAACATACCTATCTTTCTTAGTTTTTTGTTTCGTTTTGTTTTGTTTTTTTCTTGGAAGAAAAAGTAAAATAGTCACATTTTAATACTACTCTAGTTAGGACAGACTTGTGCTTTTATCTTGAGTAAAGAGTTAAATATTTAAAAATCACCTACGTGGTAAAGATCTAAGTTTCATTTTCCACATGGTTGGTGAGGAATCTGGGCTTGAGTTGAGTTAGCACAGAATGTTCCGCTGTCCTTTTCTTCTCTGCTGTCCCTTCCCTCTAAAAGGTAAAGCAGCGTCCTCACTCACAAGAGCTTAAAAATTAAGTAAATGGCTCGGGAGTAGAAATTAGCTGTTCTGTTTTCCGGGGTGCAGCTGGCAGTATGGGAAGAGGAACAGATGGTTCGGTCCAATAGTTGTAAAAGAGCTTTTTGTGTTCTTTGAAGAGGGAGTGGGGTTTTTCTCTTCCTTTTACTTTCTGCATATGTTTTTATGCAATGAACGGATCTTTGGAAGGAAAATGGCAGCTCAGTAACATGGAAACAATGCCTGTGAAATTTGAGGAGAGGAATTCTCTTTTGCCTCGTGTCTGGAAAAAACCCAAAGCATTTTTCTTTCCTGTGGCATTTTGATGATCTAGATCCTTAATCCCTTTTTCTTTCTGCTCCATCTTCATGTTTAAAAAGAATTGCGTTAACTTTGTCTAGTCCTTTCTTGTTTCACGTATTCTTACTGTTTTTCCGTACTAGCTCTTGGCCTTAATAAGTCCTTGTCATCACTGACTTCCGTGTTCTCCTGAGCAGTGTTATGTAGCAGAAAGGCAATTAAAACCTTAGACGTGACTGTCAGCACTTTCCCCCCTTAACTTCAGGTCTGCAGTCTGTTCCCGATTAGAATTAGTCCTGTAGTCTGAAATAATTGGCCTAGAACATTTGATCCCAGGCATTCTTGAATGGAAAACCATTGTGGGCTCTTATTGAAGATTGTTAAAATAATCAGTGTAGTAACTTAATATGTTAATATCCCCCCCTTTTTTTTCCTTTCAGTACATTTCAAGTGTAGTGATCATACTTGTCTATCCAGTTTGTTTGTTTGATGAATTGCTTACATGATGCATGGCTAATCTGGTCCTTTAGTTTTCTCTTTAGAGACCTTGAGACTTTGATGAGACAAGATTGAGAAAGAGCCATTTGGCTTGGCCTTTAGAAACATCAGTATCACTAAGACCAACAGACTTCAGGTTAAGCTGCTACTGGATGAATAAAGTCCCCATGAAGTAGAGTTGCCGGGATGGATTCCCAATTGGCCGAGTAACACAAATGGAGCAAGGCAGAGGGAAAAGGCCAGTGTCACTGGTTTATTCAGTCCAGCGTGTTGCTAATACTCATTACACTTGTTTTAATTATAGGGAATGGCTGGAATCTCAGGCCAGGGGAGGAAGGACTCTGTTAGGCATGAGGGAAGGAAGTGCCAAAAATGCCTGGACAAGATGACTGTCATGAGGCCCGGGCATACGCTTACAATCCAGCATTCGCTCTAGCAGGTGGAATTTCTGGAAACCCAGAGTCAGGCAGGCGTGTAAAGGACAGCGGGGAAGAGGAGAGGCCGCGGGCCTGGGTGAAGAGGTCTAGGGACCAGGGAGACTTCGTGGAATCTCAGGAAGTCCAGAGTCCTGGTAACACCTGGGCACTTGCAGACAAGGCCCAGTCCTCCGCCACGTCTTGCTGGGGGACCCTCAGGAGTAGAAGAGCGTCCCACACAGGGCTCACGGGCCTCTCTTGAGTGACCCCGCGGGGGAGCACTGGCGCGTCCTCGGGCATCTTGGACTGGAGGTCCAACAAAAGGTTAGCAACTTACTATTAAATGGTTGTTTCAGATCATATTGATCTCTTTCCTTTTTTCCTTTTGTGCTTTCACTGTATGACTTGAATCAGTTTTGATTCTATTTGTAAGTTTTTCTCGTCACTAGGAGCCTGCCGTTTCGGTTGCATTTTCTTTGGCAGTCTGTAGGGATTCGGTGTCCTGGTTTTGAACCCTCCTGCGGGCGCTGCGGGCTTACGAGGGCCGCGGACCCATCTCACTTACCTTGCTGCATGATGGTCAGTAGCTGATCTGTTATGGCATTCACCCCCAGATTCGTTTTCTGTGTTTGAAGTATGTGCATATGTGCTTTACGGAATAAAACATCTGAGTTTATTTGCCGTGTCTCTTGTTTTCCTCCCATCTGATGGATGTTTTCTAAGGGAAGAGCATATGCGATGAGTTACTGGGGGTGTTTCGCAAGCTGTTCTCTCCACGTGCTGCCCATCATCAGGGTGCGGGGTGGGCCGCGTCCCTGCTAGGCTGGCCTCGGCGAGCACACGGGTCTTCCCCCTGAGAGTCCAGAACCTCTCTGAGGGCCCTGGACCAAGAAGTGCCCGCAGACCCGACCCAAACCCTGCCCGGAAGTAAGCGAGCTGAGGGATGGAGACCACTGCGGAGCATGTGAGCGGGGGCATGAGGCCGCCCTTCTCAGTTACGTAAGCCCTGCGCGTGCACGGGGCCTGAGTCACCACTAGAAGCCGACGCCAGGCGCTCTGCCTTCTCCTGTCACAGAGCTCCGGCATGTGCCTGACGCCCTGTGCCAGGACGGCGTCCCCTATGGTTATTCGTGGAGCTACTCGTCAGGGAAATGGTGTTCATTAACGTGAATTCTTCCTTCCCCGGTGGGCGGAGGCTCTGTGGACCTTCCCTCCCGTCCTGGCAGGCGCCAGGGTCGCAGAGGCCAGTGTCTGGCATTCTGGGAGCCAGGATCGTGTTGAACGGGACGCCTCAGCAGGCCCATTTGTGTCTGCCTCCTCCCTCTCCCGGGCGGCACTCCGTGCCCCTCACTGCTTTCCCCCTGCACTGGTCGATGGCGTGTCCTGCTTCATCACAGCACTCATGAACAAGAGCCCTTGGTCAGTAAGCGCTCCCATCTTCCTTCTGTCCACTCCGTGTAACATCTGACATGCCCTGAGGCCTTAAATCCGGTTGCTAGTTCGGCAGGCTGGCTGTGCCCGAAGCTGCTCAGACTCTCAGACCAGCAAGGAGCACAGAGAAGATCAGAATGGACGTGTAGACCAGAGCAGCGGCGTGGAGTCCGGTCAAGGTCTTCGTGGACTTGCTCAAGCTTCTCTCTGAAAGAAGCTTTTTCTTCTTCTGAACCTCCGAAGACCCCAGACTCGCACCATACTAGTTGTTGGTATTTCGGGTGAACGAGGGTGGTTTGGCCACCATGAGAGTAGAGGTGAGTGTGAGTGCCGTGCCCCAGGGGAAGGGGAGGGTGACTCTTGCTGCTCCCTCACTGACGAGTCTTTCTGGGTTCTCTTAGGTGCCCTCCCCGTTCCAGGAGCCGGAGGGGCTGTAGCACATGGACAAAATACTTGCCTTTTTGGCACTTCCTTCCAGGTGGGGAGACAGTTCACGAAAAAATGTAATCTAATGGCAGATACTGATGAGATCAAGAGGGTTGCAGGGCAGAGGATGATGGCTGTGCTACTTCGGGGGCCCAGATGGAACCTTGGAATAACTATAGTTTAAACATCAGAAACGCAGGTGGAAGGGTGGGGGTTGGGTGCGGGGGGCGGGGGGAGCTAGGACCCTGGCGCTCAGGAGCTGTGCGTCTGAGGTCCAGGCTCCTTGCCGAGTGGAGAATGGTGGTCTGGCCGGGATTTATTCGCCTCCTGAGGGTCCCGTCGGGCTGCTGCTACAGTGGCCCCGCAGGGCTGGTGTGCCAGAGGTCATGCAGGGAGATGCCGCAGCCCCTGTGTGGTCTAGGAACTGAACTCATGAGCCCGGGCTCCAACTCCCACATGTCCTGCGGCTTAGGCTGAGTGGCTTAACCTCTCTGTGCCCCAGTTTCCTCATCCATAAAATAAGGACGATGGCGCTCACTTGAATGCAGTGAGGATTCAGCAAGTTAATGCCAAGTGCTTATTTTCTTTTCTTAAGTGTCTATTCAGTTTTTGAGAAAGCCTGAGCAGGGGAGGGGCAGAGAGAGACACACAGAATCCGAAGCAGACTCCAGGCTCTCGAGTTGTCAGCACAGAGCCTGACCTGGGGCTTGAACCCACAAAACTCAAGATCATGACCTGAGTGAAGTCGGATGTCCAACCGACTAAGCCACGCAGGTGCCCCAATGCCAAGAGCTTAGAACATGAATTTGTGTTCTAACAAAGTGGGGAGGGGAGGCGTGGAGGAGTTGGGCTGGCAGGTCACCTCTGGCTGCCTGGGGGTAGAGGAAATCCTGCGCCCTGGGGCTGCCTGCGCTCTGGCCTCTCACTCCCCCAGGATGAGAATGCGTGCCGGGAAGGAAGTGATGTCACTGAAACAAACATCATGAAGTGATCATTGCTCCCAATACGAATGACACACACTGATATTTTTAAATTTTAGTTTATTCAATTTAAAAACCGAGCTTGACCACTAAATTGATTACATGGCCCACTAATGGAAAGCAGACTGCAGTTTCAAAACCACGGACCCTGGATTATGTATGAGAGCCCTCACAGCTGAGAGCTGCCAGCGTCTGAACTCCAGGACTCTAGCTATCCATTAGTTTTATCATTTTGAGAAAGCGTGGCAAGCTCTCTGGCTCTCAGAATTTGGGAGCCTGACATCTTGAAATCACATTGATCACACCTTCATTTTAAAGATGAAGTAGCTGTTAATCTTTAAAAGAATAACAAAGATACACAGAAGGGTAGGGGAGGTATGCACTTCGAGTTAAAGCCTGTGTACCTTTCAGACAGGATTCATCTGCCATTTGGTCTCCAGCCTGGCCCCCACGTCGCATCACCACAGGCATCTTTGGTGCCTGTCCTTCAGCCAACTCTGGCTGTCCGCCCTGCGCCACATCCATGCCCGGGTGGCTGGTTCACTTGCCTCGTCCATGTAGAAGTGGGAGCTCCTCCTGTCCTTGGCACAGGGGTTCCCACTCGGCACACGTGATGAACACTGCAGCGGTCTGCCAGCTGGAAGGGGCCCCCCCACCCCCGTCCCTCTTGTCCAGGGTGCTCCTTCCAGGCTTGGCCTGGCTGCTTCCCTGCTCTGGCACCACCCAGGGGGCCGCTGGGGCAGCTGCAGGCCATCCGTGGGCACCAAGAGCAGAATCAAGGTCACATAGGGCATCAGGGACCCCTTGGCTTTCTCTAGCGCCTTGAGCTCAACCTGATGAGGCCTAACCTTTTCTTTTTATAAATTTCACTATCCTGCAAAGAGATCATATCATTTGCCAACATGTAACTTAAAAATAGAGGGGGGTGCCTGAGTGGCTCAGTCGGTTGAGCCTCCGACTTCAGCTCAGGTCAGATCTCACGTTCGTGGGTTCGAGCCCCGTGTCAGGCTCTGTGCTGACCGCTAGCTCAGAGCCTGGAGCCTGCTTCAGATTCTGGGTCTCCTTCTCATTCCAACCCTCCCCCTCTCATGCTCTATCAAAAATAAATAAAACATTAAAAAAAAAATAGAGGACAGGGAGTCTGGGTTGCTCAGTTGGGTGAGTGTCCAACTCAGTTTTGGCTGAGGTCGTGATTTCGTGGTTTTGTGGATTCAAGCCCTGCGTCTGGCTCTGTGCTGGCAGTGCAGAGCCCGGTTGGGATTCTCTCTCTCTCCCTTTCTGCCACTCCCCTGTTTCTCTCTCTCAAAATAAATAAGCACTAAAAAAAAAAAACCAGGACTATATGCTAACTAACTTGGATGTAAATTTAAAAACATTAATTTAAAAAGTTAAAAGTATTGGGGAGTAAGGACTCTTTAGTTAAATTATTATTTTTTTCTTTTTAAGAATGTAACTTAAAAATATACACAAGGAATTAAGTGCTTATTGTTGGGAGGAAAAGCCCAGATGAAGCAAAAGAAATACAAGAAAGGAAGAACAGTAATCAAAATCATCACAGACATCAAAAAAAAAAATAATAGAGGACTAACTGAAATATAAATAGAAAGCAACGTGTAATGGACACAGGTGCATCTTAAGTTCCGGGCACAACCTTTTTTTTCTTATTTCTTTTTTTTTTAAATTTTAGGCTTATTTATTCTTGAGAGAGAGAGAGACATACACAGAGAGAACAAGTGGGGGAGGGGCAGAGAGGGAGACAATCTGAAGCAGGTTCTGGGCTCTAAACTGCACAGAGCCTGACGTGGACCTTGAACTCATGAACTGCGAGATCATGACCTGAGCTGAAGTCCTGTGCTTAACCGAATGAGCCACGCAGGTGCCCCTGGGCACAATCTTGAAGTGATGGCAATGGGATTAGATCCTGTACCCATGAGAGGATTTCTGTGACAGCCCTGCACAGAATGACAGGTAAGGCCACTCTGACCCTGGCAGGGCTGCAGGAGATGGGATTTCTGTTACGTTTCCCAGCACAACAAGGGACACTTTTCCCGCCGTTTACTTGCAGTCCTAGAAAGTACGGTGCGTGTCTAAAAAATATTTGTGCAAAAAGGTTCCAGACTCAAATGATTATATACATTTTTCATCTCCACATGAAGAATGGATACGACCCTGGAAGCTTTGTGAAATGTGACAGGTCTTTGCTATGTCCTGTTGGGGGGGCCTCCTCGGTCAAGGAGAGGCCCCCTATTATTGTGACAATCAAAAACCTCCTAAACAAAGTGTCCCCTAGGGGCGGCATCACCGTGTTGAAAATCAGGGCCCCTGGCATATTCTGCCCCAGGCCGAAAGTTCCCTGATGCCTCAGCTTCCTACCAACCCTGGCCACTTAGAATGGCTCTCGTTCCCCAGCCCCTAGGGTCCAGGCCCACCAGCCTGTGGTCTAGGGCTCTTCCCAGTTTGCCTGGCTCTGGCCCACACTTCAAGATGATGCCATGAGCTGGAGGGGTACTGCCCTGTCCTGGTCCTCGGTGGGGGGGGGAAGGGAGGTTGACCCAGAGGGACAGTCCTGTGATCTGCCTACTGCAACAGTGTCCATCTGGCACTCGTGAAACCCAAGGTCCCACTCAGGCGTTGGGACTGGGGAACAAGTGATGTACTTCCTGTCCCCATCTCTCTTCCTGTGTGCACCCCACTCCCTCAGACCCCCCAGGACACAGATGCCAAGAGAGCAAAAGAGAATAACGGATCTTAACCCACATTCCTGTATGTACATATTTGCCGTACCCAGATACAAAAATGATAGCCTCTAGCTCTAAGGTGTCAGAAATTTACCCATGAAGTTGCTGCTGGTGTCCAGCAGAAACATCCTGTATGTGGATGGGGTGGGTGGGGGACAGTTGGGTGATTCATGGGGTAGAAGCAATATGAGCAGGAAACGGGTCAGAAATACACAGTGGAGGGGCGCCTGGGTAGCTCAGTTGGTTAAGCATCCGGCTTCAGCTCAGGTCATGATCTTACGGTTCGTGGGTTCGAGCCCTGTGTCAGCCTCCGTGCTGACAACTAACTCAGAACCTGGAGCCTGCTTCAGATTCTGTTTCTCCCTCTCTCTCTCTCTCTGACCCTCCCCTGCTCACACTCTCTCTGTGTCTCAAAAGAGAGAAAGAAAGAAAGAAGAAAAGAAAGAAATACACAGTGGAAAACCACGAGTTTGGCTAGAAATGCACCATACCTGGAGAATGTGGGATATGCAACTTTTACTGATAATGCTGCTAGAGATTCTGGCCTGGGTTGGACACTGAAAAAATGAGAGGTCAAAAATCTAAGCAAGGCAGGCAAAACTAAAGAAAATCTTTGAGGTGGTCCGCTCAGAATTTAAAAGTATTGGCAACAAACGGATGAAGCAAGATGCGTGTGTGTAGGGTTTTAAGATGGGGTCCCTCCAGAGTACATCTTTGTGTGTCTTAAGCCCCAACACTAAGCCATGGCACGCGTATCTTACTTAGAGCAAATTACTGTGCTTTTCCCTCTGGTGGTCAGTTCTAGTGTCAGCGGTTCCTGGTGACCAGGTCATGGACAGATGGTGGCATACAAGGAGGTAGGAGAACGTAGTGGTTAGGAGGTTGGGTTTAAGATTTGGTGCCTAATTAGGACCGTCTGGGTTCCAATTCTAGCACTGTCATGTTACTCTTGGATAGCCTTGGGTAAATTTCACTTGTCCTCTCTGCCTCCACTTCCTCATCTGTAAGGAGAATGATTCCTATTCGTATTTCCTTCCCAGGGTTCTTGAGAGAATTCAGTGGATTGAAGTGTGTGGAGCCCACGAGTGAGGAACGGAGCTGTGGCTGTGGAGGCCTGGGGTCGCCTACTTACCTTACACCCTGTCCGTGGGGGAATGTGGTGGGGCGCAGGGCAACTCTTGGGGTTCATTTGGTGGAGAGGGGACCAGAGCCGAGCCCAGAAGCCTCTCCTGGTGTCCTACTCACACCCTCCTTACTGTGGTCCCTGGAAATGTTGAAGGTTAATGGTCTAGTTCCGCAGGGATCTGCTCTGCTGTCCAGGTCACACAAGTGACATTTCTCAGGGCCTCTCTGATTGGAGATGTGGAGGAAGGGGAGGTCGCCCATCTGTAGTCACAAGTCCCCATTGATAAAGCAGGTACTTTGGGTTGGGGCAGAGGAGTGAGTCAGTCCGCAAGGTGCGGTCTCCTGGTTATGTATTGAGTTCTGGTCCTGCAGGTGGGCCCCAAAACTGCTTGGCATCAGACAGGGACCCTGGGTGGAGAGCGTTTGGGACCTGGCAGCCCCTGGCGGAGTCCCCAGCTGGCACCGTGGCATGGGTACTAACACGGTATCCCAGTGCAGGAGTACCCTAGAGACCAGAGGGACTTTATCTCTCACCTCTAGTGGCAGCGAATTTTACCGCTCACGTGGAATATAGATTTGCTTAGAATATTAGGTAAGTGCATGACTAAATCATGTACCTAATAAAATACGCATAAAAATAGAAACACAAAATACAGCAGTTTAAAATGCCTTGATAATGTGATGATATCATAATGTCCATTAGCTAATATCTCAAGCCACATACGGGGCCCAGGGTGAGATTCGTCATTCAGAATTTGTCAATCTGTGTTTCAAATTGTGCTTATTAATTTGGCATTCTGTTCTGGATGACTTCCTGTCAGGTCTGATTAACGCATCATTATCTTGAGCTCCTCCTGGACCGCGGGAAGACCTCCCAGCAGGAGGAGGAGGAGTTGGCTCCACCGTTATCTGTCATTTGCATGCACTTTTGTGTGATTCTCAATCAGTAATTTATCTGAAGGAGGCTTTTTCGCGCATCTGTCCAGGTTGTGGGTGTTAGTTTTAACCCGGTTCCCAGGTCATGACTTCCTCGCCAGTGTCCGCTAACACTGCAGCAGCTCTTGGTAAGCTGAACGTGGACGGAGTGTGACACCTCGTGCTGGAGTGTGGACCCCACACGTGACCCATGTCCATCCAATCGACCATCCAAGGGAGGGTGAGGATGTCAGGTTATATGCTTAATCTGAGTGGAGCCTAATTTCAACCTAGAAGTTTTTACACCCTTATGAATGGGTGCCAGCCCAGTGTCTGAGCGTGGGCGCCCCACTCCAGAGATTACTGCCCTGGGCGTCGTGGGGACCTCTCAGGGGGCAAACCTAATTCTAAACCTTCTCTCACCCGCAGAGGGAGAGCTGCATGTGAATGGGGAGCATCACGTCAAGGAGGCTGCTTCCCCCACAGGAGCTGGAGCTGCGGGGGGAAGAGTCTGGATCCTGGCTGGACCCCGAGGTGTGTGCGGGGCTGAAAGGCTCAGTCATGGCTGTGTGTCTCGGGCAAAGTGTTAGGCAAAGAGGACAAAATTGGCAAAACCAACCATTCCAGGGCTCTAGAAGTTGACCAAAGGCAAGGAGACAACAAAACAAAACAAACCCAAGAAGCATCTATTTATGAAAACCCTGAACTTTTAGAAAGAACCGTGGGGTCTTGCCTGGAGCTGTTTCCATTTCCTTTCCCACCCTCAACTTGTAGTGCTACCGGGGGAAGGTGCCTTTGACCACTAGCAGTTTCGCTGCTGGATTTGATTTGGAGAGAGAAAGCCCTGCGCTCACTGGCATTGTCAGTAAAAGAGAAAGCCCACAGCTTTGGTAGCCTGAGGCCACAGGCCCACACAGGGCAGGTGACACACCAGTGGGCTATCTAGAAATGTGCCGGGGAAATCTGGAAAAGAGAGAACCAGAGAGCGCTGATCAAACTCTCCACGCATCCCTAGTGGAAGGGGAGGTTGTGTTCATACACAGAGGAGAGCCAGAAGGCCCAGGATCAGTGGTAGAAAGTGAAACTGGGAGAGACTTGAAAACAGACCAAATTTTGAAGAACCCCGCCCCCACCCCCAACCTGTCCCCGGGTCCGCTGGCCAATGGTGAAAGCCTCAAGGCGTTTGAGCAGAGGCAAACCAGTCATTACCTGACCACTCCCGGAGACCATGTCTAGGCAGATCTTATTTTACAAAAAATAAAAATGTAAATTAAACTGAGCAGAGGGACACCTGGGTGGCTCAGTCAATTAAGTGACCAACTTTGGCTCAGGTCATGGTCTCACAGTTTGTGAGTTTGAGCTCCACGTTGGGCTCTGTGCTGACAGGTCAGAGCCTGGAGCCTGCTTCAGATTCTGTCTCCTCTCTCTCTGTCCCCGCATTCTGTCTGTCTGTCTGTCTCTCTCTCTCAAATAAATAACACTTAAAAAAAAATACACAGAGACATTATGGGCTGTGTGCCATGGCGCAGACAGATTCCAAAGATTGAGTCTAGGCATTTACTAAAAACAAAACAGTAACAACAACTTTCAGAAGAAAATCAGAGTCCACAATTGCTATACAATATGTTATCTAAAATGTCCAGTGTTCAACAAAAAAATGGAAACAAAGTGAAAAATACAGTAGCATTTACAGCCATTTAAATGAGCTTAGGTATGAGTCTAACAAAGCATATATAGAGTTGATGAAAGAAATAAAAGCCAAATAAATGAAAAAGCACACTGTACTCATGACAAACTCAGAGTCAAGATGTCAATGCTTGCCAAATTGATTTAAAGATTTAATGCGATTCCTATCAAAAATGCCAGCAAGGATTTGTTTGGTAGACATAGACAGGCTCATTCTAAAATTTATAAGGAAAGGCGTAGGCCCTAGAATGTCGAAAATAATCTTATAATAGACTAAAGGGGGTAGAATCACTGGGCCCAATAGTAAGGCTTACTAGATAGGTATGGAAATGAAGACACACAGGGCTGATAACACAGCAGACACAGAGATCAAAAGCAGAATAGAGAGCCTAGAAATAGACCCACACTTCTTTACTGAGTAAAAGAAGGCTCACATGCTATATACTTGCTCCTATATATAACTTGGTTGAAATGACAATTATAGAATTGGAGAACATTTCTTAGTAGTTTCCAGGAATTAAGGATAGAGGGTGGGGTGGGTGTGGATGTGGCTCTAGAAGAACCGTGTATAAAAGTCCTTGTGATGGAGGTGTTCTGGATTTTTACTAGCAAAGCCAGTATCCTGGTGGTGACATTATACTACAGTTCTACAAGATTTCACCACTGTGGAAAACTGGACAAAGGGCTCATGACATCTCTCCATATTATGTCTTAAATCCACATGTGAATCTACAATTATCTGAAAGTAAAAATAACAAAGTTTTAAAAATCTGAGCAAAGACATCAGGCTCCTTCATACTATGGAGGGAGAAACATTTCACAGATTGACTTCAGGCAAGTTACTAAAAACAAAACAATAGCAACTCTTGGGGGGGAATCAGAATCCCAAGTGCCTACAGTATATTATCGAAAATGTCCAGCTTTCAACAAAAAAGTGTGAAGTGTGTGTGGAAACACAGTAAAATCCATATTTGGTGAAAAAAACAGTCAGTAGAAGCTGCCTTTAAGTGGACCCAGATGTTGGATTTAGCAGACAACGGCTTCAAAGGAGCCATTAAGAATACACTCAGAGAATTAAAAGAAAATATAATTGAAGCAAAATGTAATCACAACTAAAAAACAGGCAGTCTCAACAAAAACAATGAAAAAAATAACAAAGAACCAAATGGAAATTCCAGAATTGAAAATGGCAGTAACTTAGATGAAATATTTACTAGACGGTCTTAACAGTAGATTTGAGATGGCAGAAAAATCAGTGAACTTGAATACAGATTATAAAATTTACTCGATCCTGAACCCTAGAGAAAATTTTAAAAATGAAGAAAAATGAACAGAGCCTGAAGACCTAGGGACATTAACCATGTCAAGAGAGAGGAATGACAGTCACTGCAAAAGAAAAGAGAAAGAGAAGGAAAGGAAAAATATTTGAAGAATAATGACCAAAAAACATTCAAATTTAGTAAATATCATTAATTTACAGATCCAAGTGTTATGCCCAGATCACAATATCCCCAAAGACCAGAGACCACCAGGGAGACCGAGTCATGCATGCAGAAGCAAAGGGCGTTTATTCAGTCTTAAGCTCGGACCCTCAGACTTCACCAACACAGTGGATCTGTGCTGAGAGCCCCGATCAAAGGCTGGGTAGGGTTTTTATGGGGTTTGAAAGGGGGCGGGTTACAGAAAATTATGTCATGGGCACAGTAATCCAATCATTATTGTATAACAGCCTTTGCAGCGATTCTAACCATACACATTGTCCAGAATGTTCGTTACTTTTGGCAGGACCCAATCATGACCTTTAGTGCTTTTTCGAAAATAACCAATTACGGGGTGGGCTAAAGACCCCCACGTGGGCTAAGTAGCCTTAAGCAATAAGTGATTATCTATAGCTTCTATCTCTAGGCCTGCCCTTAGGAATGTTAAGCATTTTAGCTGGCCGATTCTGATTGGGTGTTACTAGGGTGGTTGCCTGTTGAGCAATCTGTGCCCTTTTATTGCCTAGTGATTCTGGGAAACCAACACTTAGGCCTCCAAGGTCAGAGGGAAACTTGAAACCTCTCATGGAGTCAGTTTGGTTCAGAACTGTGTCCTTTCACAAGAATCTCAATGAATCCATGTTAGAATAAATACAAAGAGATCCCCACCTAAATACATCATGGTTGAACTTGAAAGACAAAGAACAGAGGTGCCTGAGTGGGTCTGTTGGTTAAGTGTCTGACTTAGGCTCAGGTCATGATGTCGAGGCTTCTGAATTTGGCCCACCTTGGGCTCTGTGTTGACAGCTCAGAGTCTGGAGCCAGCTTCAAACTCTTATGTCTCCCTCTCTCTCTCTGCCCCTCCCCTGCTCGTGCTCTCTCTCCCTCTATCTCAGAAATAACCATTTAAAAAATTTTTTTAAACCACAGATCTTGAAAGCAGCAAGAAAAAAAAAATGACAGCGAAACAATAATGCAATTAGCTGACTTCTCAGCAGCAGGAAGACAGTGGGGCAGTGTATTCAAAGTGCGTAAAGAAAACCAGCTAGCCAAGACTTCTATATGGGGAAAGATTATCTTTCAAACATGAAGTTGAAGGAAAGACATTCCGAAGCAAGCAAAACCTGAGAGAGCCACCTGGGTGGCTTAATCAATTGAGCACCCAACTCTTGATTTCAGCTCAGGTCACGATCCCAGGGTTGTGGGATTGACCTCCCTGGCTTCCATGTATGTGTTCTCTCTCAAATAAAGAAATAAACAAGAAATACAAAAGGAAGAAAGGAAGTTGTTTTTTGGGTTTTTTTTTTTAAAGGAAGTTCTTTAAGCTGCAAGAAAATGACAGCACGTGATAACTTCAATTGATAGGGAAGAAATGAAGAGCACCAGAAATAATAAGTATGTGGGTAAAGATAATAAACTAAAAATATATATATATATTTTCTTAATTTCTTTGAATGACATACAATTATTTAAAGCAATAATTATAACACTTAGGTTTGAATTTTTTTTTAAGATCTTATTTTTAAGTAATCTCTACACCCAACGTGGGGTTGACACAACCCTGAGATCAAGAGTCACATGCTCTGCCGACTGAGCCAGTGGGGCGCCCCAACGCTTCTAACATATACGGACATGATACATATGATAATAATAGATCAAAGGAAGGGTGAACGGAAGTATCCGCAAACAAAGCTGCTGTGTTTTGCCAGAATGAAGTCAGCTTTACCCCAAAGTGGAGGGTGAGTTAAGCTGCATATAAGGTACATCCCTGGAGCAACCACTAAGAAGATAACGTAAAAACATCATTGAAACTTGAAGAGAGGAGTTAAAATGGCACATTAAAAACATTTTTGAACACAAAAGAAGGCAGTGAAGAAGGAACAGAGGGACACACACACACGCGTGTGCACACACAGTAGAATGGCATGTGTAAACCCATGAGGTATGAATAAATCAAATACGATAATTGACAGGCAAAGATTATCAGACTGGACACAAGAGCAAGATCCAACCAGAGACTGTCCAGAAGAGAACACATTTCGGATTCAAAGCAACAGAATGAAAATAAAGGATGGGGAAAAGATCTATCAAACAGCAGCCAAAGAGAGCTGGGATGGTTAGATTAGCACCAGACTAACTAGGTTTTACGACAAAAGAAATATTACTAGGAGCAAAAAGGGACATTTCAAAATAATTGGAAGATTAATTCATCTACTAGGAGTGTAACATATATATTTCAACGTACACACAAGTAACAACAGAGCCCTAAAACCCATGAAACAAAACCCGACAGAAGTGTAAGGAGAAAGAGACAATTCAACAATTCTAGAGCTTTCCATAGCACATTCTCAAAAATGGCTTCAATTCCAATGGATGGAATAACTAGACACGAAATCAACAAGGAGATGGGATCATTGGGTCACATTGTCAACCAGGTTAACTCTGACAGCGGCAGATTGCGCGTCCTTTTCAAGTGCACTCAGAACCTTGTCGGGGTGTCAGGCAAGAAGACTGAAAGCATTCAAAGTATGTTTGATGCCACGTGGAATCAAATACTGAAAAAAATTCGGCAAATCCCCAAATATGTGGAAGGGAAAGATAACACCCTCCTAAAAATAGTTCATGAATCAAAGAAATGACAGGGAAAATACAACATACCAACCTGTGTGGACTGTGGCTGGAGAGTATTTTAGGGCGGGTGTAGAGGTGGCTAAGGCACAGGAGGGAGCGCCTTTAGAACAGCTGATGGGAATGTTCTAAAACCGGGTTGTAGTGATGGTTACACATCCGCACAAATTTGCTAAACACATCATCGGATTGTGCACTTGCAGTGCGTCAATTATGTGTGTGTGTGTGTGAATGATACCAGATGAGGCTGTTTAGTGAGTGTTGGGGGAGGGGAGAGTAGTTGATTGCAAAAAAGCCATGTAGGTAGGGTGACTACTTGTCCCGTTTCCAGGGACTTTCCCAGTTTCAGAACGGAAAGTCCTGCCTCCTGGGACCCCTCTGCAGCCTCAGGCAAATTAGAATTTTCAGGGTGATGGCACTGTTCTGTACGTCACCGAGGTAGTTTCCATGCATTATGTCAAAACCCCGTACAGGGGCGCCTGAGTGGCTCTGTTGGTTAAGCGTCCAACTTCGGCTCATGTCGTGATCTCACAGTTCGTGGGTTCAAGCCCCGCGATGGGCTGTGTGCTGGCAGCTCAGAGCCTGGATCCTGCTTCAGATTCTATCTTCCTTTCTCTCTGCTGCTCCCCTACTCATGCTCTCTCTCTGTCTCAAAAATGAATAAATGTTAAAAAAAATTTTTAAAAAACCCGTACATAATGAGTTTGCTGCATGCAAATTTTTTCTATGCAACCTCCGAGTTATTTTTATTTATTTTAATTTTTTTCTTTTATAGTTTGTTGCTGCATGCAAATTTTTGAAAAATCTACCATGAGATCCCAGAATGGAATGCAAATGGAATGTGACAAACTAACCTGTGTTACATATGACAGCGCTTAATGAAGGGGGTGGAGAGAAAAGGCACTGATGTAAGTAATTTGGGGAAAGGATTCTTCACATTCTATAAGACTGAAGACAAAAAGTACTGCAAGTGAACATTGTACTCTGGTTGGTAAATTTGTTCCTCATGGTATGTTTGGCGATTCTGAAACTACTTTAAGTTTTGAGAGAGAGACAGGACGCAAGTGAGTGAGGGGCAGAGAGAGAGAAAGAATCCCAGGAAGGGCAGAGAAAGAGAGAGAAGCAGGGCTCAAACAAAGTGGGGCTCGTGGTCACCCAAAGCGGGACTTGAGCTCACCCAACATGGGACTCGAACTCATAAAACATGAGCTCGTGACCTGAGCTGAAGTCAGATGCTTAACGACTGAGCCGCCACCCAGGCGCCCTTTGAAACTACTTTAAAAATATAATAGGACGAACAAATAAGTAATAGGATTATAGATAATGGGAGCCTGGTTGCAAACAAACAAGGGGAAAGGCTACAGTAAACCCTGGGCTGGGTTAGAGGCAGGGTCAGCATGATCTCATGTTTACTTTGACATATGCAGTTAGGTACAGAAAGAATTACAGATGCATATATGCACGTGGATCAGAACACGTACACATATGTCCAAATTCTGTCCGTGGGGAGGGCCTTGAAGTAGAGGCACTCTGGTAGCAATAAGCGTACCCAGTACCCAGATCTTGGTTCTATATTTTTGGGGGGAGGGGGGGAAATGTTTATTTATTTTTGAGCGGGGGGCGGGGAGTGCGAGCAAGGGAGGGGCAGAGACAGACGGGGCACAGAGGATCCGAAGCAGGCTCTGCACTGACAGCAGCCAGTCCAACGTGGGGCTCAAACTCACGAACCGCGCATTCATGACCCGAGCCACAGTGGGACACTTAACCGACCGCGCCACCCAAATACCCCATAGACCTTAGTTTCTAAATACTATTCTCCAATTAAAGAAATCAGGGCTCCTTGGGAAAGTGGCTGATTCTAAGACTGGGGTAGGGAATATAAGTCTGAAGCATCTTGTGCCAGAAAGTGAGAAAGTGTTTAAAAAGAAAGTGGAGGAGAAGGTAGAGGAGAGGAGGAGGAGGAGGAAGAGGAGGAAGAAGAGAAGGGGGAGGAGGAAAAAGAGAGAAAGAAAAAGAAGGAAAAAAGAAAAGGAGGGGAAATGTCCAAAGGACATGGGAACCAATCTGAAAGACCTCCCAAGTGATCCAAAGCAGAGCAAGAGAAGTAATGACAATGTTGAGCTGTGATCCACGAGCCCGTACTGACATAGGGAAATGGTCGAAACGAATAATAGGGGAAAATTCTTCATGCAGAAGAATTTCAGATAATATGTGTAGATGTCCCCCTGCCCCCGTCTGGTTGCTGGAGCTTAATAAGGTGGAGCGGGAGGGGTGCCCAGGTGGCTCAGTTGTTAAATGTCCAACTTCAGCTCAGGACATGATCTCACGGTTTGGGAGTTCAAGCTCCGCGTCACGCTCTGTGCTGACAGCTCCGAGCCTGGAGGCTGCTTCAGATTCTGTGTCTACCTCTCTCTCTGCTCCTCCCCCGCTCATTCTCTATCTCTCAAAAATAAATAAATGTTATAAAAAACAATTTAAAAAAATAAGGTGGAACGTGAGTGTGGTCTGGGCTGTTATCCACTTCCAAAGAATACAGAAAAAGAAAAACAATAACTTACAGTGGAGAAATCTGGTAGATACAATCTTAACCAAGTGATTAAGGTTAATGTCACCATTAATGTCGTGTTGATATCATGCGCCCCTAAAACAGTGCACTGAGAAGGGTATTTCACCTTGTGGGTTCTTCCCCCAAACCTATAACCTATTCTATCATGAGAAAACATCAGGAAAACCTAAATGGATGGACATGCTGCAGAATACTTGGCCAGTATTCTTCAAAACTGTCGAGGACATAAAAATACGGAAAGACTGAGAATCTGTCGCATATTGGTGGAGACTAAGGGGACGTGAAGATTCAATGTTCCAGGTGCCCTGGGCTGTGTCCTGGCACAGGAACAAGATATTGACAGACAAGCTGGCGAAACTGGAAGACATTCTGTGGTCTAGTTAGTGGTACTGTACTCATGATAACTTAGTTTTGACAACGTAGTTAGGGTCGATGTTAATATTTAGAAAAAGCCGAGTGAAAGTTACATGGTAACTCCCCTGTCTTTGCATTTTTTTCTGTAAAACTAAAATTACTCCAAAGCAAAATAATAATAATAAAGTTTTTTATTTAAAGAATGGGAAACACGTCTAGGTAACGATAGGGAGAAAACTCCAAGTCCTAACGGAGGAAATCAAGGTGCAGAGTTTGCTCTCGTTTGGTAGTAAATGCTGAGACCATTTCTGGAAAGACTCTGCAAAAACAAGAGACTTGCATCAAGGGAGGCTCATGGAGTGCGTTGGGGCCAGGAGTGGGAGGTTCGACTTTTGGCTCTGGGACTTTCGTACCTTTCGAAGTTTATTCCAAGTGCAAAAAAAGTAAGTGAAGAAATTTACATAAACCTGTCTTTGGTTAAAGGTGCGTAAGTAAGTTCCTTAAATTATTCAAGATTACCAAAAAAAAACCATGGGGCTCCCAGAAGCAGCCGCTGACTTGACCTGAGGAGCCAGGATACATTGGTCTCTACACTAAAGCTCGTGGGAAGGGGCCACCCTGGGAAGCTGGGGCCGGAGGCCGGCGGGGCGGCAGGTTCACAGGTTATGGGCAGACACCGCAGTCCCCTGTTCCATCTCGGCCCCTCCTTCTCACTCACATTTCTCTCAGCAGGTTCGCATCATTTCCCTTAAAGCCACCCTCCCCCTTAGCACTGCCCCTACCCTGCTTTTCTTTTCTACAGGACATCTCATTACGTAACACAGATACGGTAGATACTTACTTGTTCTGGTTAGATTTTGCCGTGTAACAATCCATCCCAGACTCAGTGAGACCATCATTTTCTCATGCTCAGGCACCCCATGGGTCAGGAATTTGAACAAGGCGCAGCAAGCGTATGAACCGTCTCTGCTCCACAAGGTCGGGGCCTCCGCTGGGGGTGACTCCAGGGGCTGGGGGCCAGAACCACCTGTCTGTCACCTGACACTGAGTGCAGCGCCGCAGTGTGGCCTTTCCAGCTGGTGTGAGCCTCTTAGAGCGTGGACGGGTGTGTCCTGGAGACAAGCGTCCTGTCGTTCTCCACTGGTGACGCAGTCACAGGCCTGCCCGGGTTCGAGAAAGGGACCCACTCCCGCTCTCCCTGGGAGGAGGGCCAAGGAAGGCTGGCCCTGTTTCACAGCCACCGCGCTTGTTCATGTTCTGTCTCCTCTCTACGCGGGCAGGGACTGTCTCTGTTTTCCACCGTCCCCAGGGAAGGGACACAAAGAATTGTTGCTGTTGGGCACTGTGGAACGATCATGGTAAGAAAGGGTCACTTTATTCCTAGTTTTAAAAGTTTTTTATTAAGAAAACTTCTCAAATGTGTGTGGCGACCACCAGATGGCCCACCCACCTCACCTCTTCTGAGTTCACATGCTGTTCCCACAGCCCCCAGTGCCTTCCACGCTTGCTACTTCCCGCACCGCGGTCCTGCTGGACGCCACAAGCTGTTTGAGACACGCTCCGACTGGCTGGGGAGCGGGCGTAACGTTCACGTCCTCGGGGCCAAGCGGCATCCGCAGGGGCCGAGCGGCCCCCCGGCTTTGCCATGCCTTCTGGCTCTTCCCGACACTGCCCGCAGTCCGTGCCACACCCTGGAGCCTGGCTCCCTAGGACCTGCCAGTGAAAAGAGCTCAGGGACCTTCTGAGCTGAGAAAGCCCCCCTCCTGTGATGATTCACCTCGACTCCCACGGAATCCTGGTCCTTTGGGCCAACACCCCAAGCTTCTCTGCACGTTCTGGTTTTGCTCTGAGCAGAACAAGGGTTTGTCATGTCGAGGACACGCAGGGCTTCCCGGATGACCGCACGTCACTCCACGTCATCAACGCCTGTCTGCCCTTGTGTGTGCGCTGTGGTGTCGGGGTGGGAAATCCACGGCCTCCGTGATGGTCCCTCCACTGGACACTTTCTCTCCCCTCCCCACGCTGCCAGGGGTCAGGCTCACGATCTGTGTTGTTGGTCGGTATGTGTGCTGTGGGGCCATGCATCTGAGGGCAGTGACACAGGGTAGGGAAGTCCCTGATCCTCAAGGTCCAGCTGCGGTGCTACCCGCACATGGGGCAGTCACCACAGCGGCCGTGGGGCCTCCTTTCTGCCTCCTCTTTGACCCATCTCTCACCTCCCTGGTTCCCGAGCTTGTGTCTCACGGATCCTCACCTCCTCCTGGGGCTGGAGACCCTCGGACACCTGCACCCGCCTCTGTTCTAGCGCCTGCGCACACCAGCTTAGGCGCACCGCCCGCCTGGTTCAGCCCCGGCCCTCGGGGCCTCGGCTGCTTCGCCTCAAAGTTGCTTTTCCTTCTGGACCTTTGTGAGAAGGACATTCTGGGCCATGAAGGTTCGTGGGAGGAGATGAAGGCAGGGGAAGCCTGCAAGATGCCCACGGGGAAAAGAGGAGGACCAGGGGATGGCGGTGCGGGTGCGGGAGTCACTGGAGGAAGGGAAAAGTGACAGGACACTGGGGACCCTTGTTCTTTACCAGCATTTGGACTTCCTTCTCTGTGGGACACCTCACTGGCTGGCCTCTGGGTACAGTGGCTGAAAATACTTCATGAGGCTGCTAGGGATTGAACTGTGTTATCCCCGCTCCGGCCAACTTCCTATTGAAGGCCTAACCCGCATGGTGACTGTATTTGGAGGTAGAGCCTATCCAGGAGGTAATTGGGGTTAAATGAGGTCGAAGGGTGGGTCCCTGATATGATAGGATCGGTGTCCTTACAAGAGGACACACCATCTCCCCCTCTCTCCCCTGCCCTGCCTTTCCCCATCACAAGTTCGAACAAAGATGAGGTCGTGTGAGGACACAGCATGATGACCTACAAGGCAGGAAGACAGGCCTCGCTAGACGGTGATGGTGCCAGCACCCTGAATTTGGACAGCCAGCCTCCTGTGAGAGAATAAATGTCTGTCTAAGCCACTGTGGTCTGTGGCATTTTGTGGGGGCGGGCCAAGGTCACTGAGCCAGGGGCACATGACCCAGGGGCACCACCAGTCAGGTGCACCCATGCGTGTACCGCTAGTCAGGCATGTGATGAGAAGGAGGGGCGGCAAATCCTTCTTGGGGAAGCGGCAGCCATGGGGGCTGGGATGTCCAGCTGCAGCGGCAGCTTCCAGAATCCACTACGGGTGGTGTCAGAGCTAGAGTGACCTCGCGTGTCCCCGCTAGGCCAATCTGTGGAGTGTTCTTCCTATCTACATAGCCTGCTAGCCTGGTTCTTGGATCCTTTCTGAGAGTGTGTGAGCCCTTAAGAAAACCAACCACTTATGCTCTGTCTTGCTGGAGTTCTACTAAACAACTACAACAGTGTAATGAGCATTCAGACCAAGGAACTAAAATTAATACCAATCCCCAGAGGCATTCCCTGGGGTCTTGTTCTATCACTACCATCCTCCTAAAGGCAACTACAGTCCTGACTTCTAAAAGCTTACTTTAGTGGATCACAAATAATTTATTTTTTTGTGGCGGGCTTTTACCGCCCAACATCATCTTCGTGTGATTTGTAGATGTAGGTGCATGTCATGTCACAGTAGTTCGTTCTTTTCCGTTGCTGCATAGTATTCCTTTGCGTGAATCTGCCACACTTATCTGTTCTCCTGTTGCTGGGCGTTCAGGAGATTTCTATCTGGAGTCCATTACAAGTAATGATGCTGTGAATGTGACCATACATATATGTTATTGAACAGATGTAAACATGTCTTTCGCGACCCTGAGATCAAGAGTTATATGCTCTACTGAGTTCACGCCCCACATGGGGCAGAGTGTTTACTTAAAAAAAAAAATTAAATGGGTGCTTGGGGGTCTCAGTCAAGCATCAGACTTTGGCTCAGGTCATGATCTCATGGTTTGTGAGTTCGAGGCCCGCATCAGTCTGTCTCCTCTCAGCACAGAAAGCCTGTCTCCCTGTCCCGGCCCCTCTCCTGCTCTCTCTCTCTCTCTCAAAAATTAAAAATAATAACCTTGTCTTTATATTTTAACCACTCTAGTGACTGTGTTTATTGGCCATTTGAATATTTGTTTTGAAGAGCTTGTGTTTTGCCTATTTTAAAATTGTGTTGTCAATATTTATCTCATTTACTTCTTTATACATTTGAGACACAAGTCATTTGTCAGATAATGTATTGCAAATATCTTCTCCCACTTTGTGACTTGCTTTTCATTCTCTTGATGGTGTGGCTTGATAAGAATACAATTTTAGTATTCATGCAGTTTAATAGATCAATTGTTTCTTTAATGATTGCCATTGTTGTGTCCCATTTAAAGAATCTTTTCCTAAACTAAACTCAAGATGATATTCTTTTAAATTTCCTTCTAGAAACTTCGTTTTACCTTCCACATGTAGATATGCAATCTACCTGGAATTGATTCGTGTATGAGACAGGAATCAGGGGTTAATGTCGCAAAACCATGTGCAGAATAGATGGAGCTTCCTCATTGGAATTCAAGGTCACCTTGGTCATAAATTCCATTCTCTTCCATTGATCTGTCTATCCGTGTGTTCATATCATACAACTTCTCCCCCCAATTATTTTTATTGTGGGAAATACACATAACAAAATTTACCATCTTTCCCATTTTGGGGTACATGGGTTCAGTTACATTTTGGGGCAACCATCACCGCCATCCATCTTTTCCAGAATGCTTTTCATCTTCTCATACTGAAACTCTGTACCCACTAACCAAGAATCCCCGTCCCCCACACCCCCAAGCCCTCAGCAACCGTGATTCTACTTTCTGTCTCTATGGTTTTGATTATTATAGTTATTGTCTTTAAATAGATTCATATAATATTGGTCTTTTGGGACTGGCTTATTTCACTTAGCATATTGTAGCGTATTTCCTTCTTTTTAATAGAGTAAAATATCCCATTTTATGTATGTGCCACAATTTCTTTATCCGTTAAGATGACACTAGACACTTGAGTTAGCTGTATGTAAATTTTTTGCTTTTATATATGTTTATGATACGTTTCGAGTTAAGTTTGAGTTAAGTGTGCAAGGAATAGAATTAGATTCATTCATTTGTACGTGGATATCTAGCTGTCCCAATATCATTTGTCAAAAAGGCTTCCTTTCTCCATTAAATGCCTTGGCAATTTTGTCAAAATCGATTGAACATAAATATATGGATTTATTTCTAGATTCCTAATTCAGTTTCTTTGTCTATAGCTATGTAGTAAGTTTTGACATTGGAGGTGTGACCCCTCCAACTTTACCTTTCTTTTTCAAGATTGTGTTGATTCTTCTATGTCACTTGAAGTTCCACATGAGTTTTAGGATCAGCTTGTCCATTTCTGCAAAAAAAAAAAAAAGAAAGAAAATGCACTTAAAATTTGAGTAGGATTTTATTGAATCTGTAGCCATCTTATGGAGTATTGCCATCTTAACAATATTGTCTTGCAATCCATAAACATGGTATGTCTTCCCATTTCTTTAGAACTTTGCTTTTAACAATGTTTTATAGCCTTTGGTGCAGAAGTCTTAATGTACTTAGATACAAATTTAGCCAAAGAATTATATCATTTTTGATGCTATTATAAAAGGGATTGCTTTCTTAATTTTAAGACTGTTCATTGCTAGTGTATAAAAATGCAACTGAATTTTTTATATTTATCTTATAGCCTAAAATTTTGCTGAACTCATTTATTAGCTCTAATAAGTTTTTATAGACTCATTAGGGTTTTCTGTTATATAAGATCACATCATCTGCAAATGGCTATACTTTCTTCCTAATCTGGGTGTCTTTTACTGGTTTATTTAATTTATCTCTTCTCATCTGATTGCCCTCGCTAGAACCTCCAGTCAAATAGAAGTGAATAATGTAGTTGAATAGAAGGTAAAAGCAGCCATCCTTATTTTATTCCTAACCTTAAGAAGAAAGCTTTCAGCCTTTCACTATTAAGTATAATAATGGGCTTTTATATATGCCTTCTATCAGATTGGGAAAGCTCCCTTCCTTTAGTTAATTGAATGTTTTTATCATGAAAGGGTGTTTGTTGGATTTTGTCACATGACTTTTCTGTGTCTATTGAGATGATCTTATGTCCCCTCCCCCTCCTTCCCCGCCCCCATTAAAAAAAAAACTTAATATGGTGTATTACATAGACTGATTTTTTTTAATTTTTAAAGATTTTTATTATTTAAAAAAATGTTTATTGATTTATTTTGAGAGAGAGAAAGAGAGCGAGCAAGGGAGGGGCAGAGAGAGAGGGAGACAGAGAAGCCCAAGCAGGCCCTGTGCCGTCAGTGCTCAGATTCACAAACTGTGAGTTCATGACCTTGGTCAAAACCAAGAGTTGGAGGCTTAACCATCTGAACCATCCAGGCGCCCCTAGATAGATTTTTGTATGTCAAACTAGTCTTGCATTCTTGGGATAAATCCCATTTAGTCATGTTTTATAACTATTTTTATATACTCCTGGATTCAGTTAGCCAGTACTATATTGAGAATTTTTACATCTATATTCATGAGGGATTATAGTTTTCTTTTCTTCTCATATCTTTTTTTGGTATGAGGGTAATAATGAGTTAGGAATGTGTTAGGTAGGGTACTATTTCAATTTTTTAAGTGTTTGAGAAGGATTGGTAGTCTACTCTATTTATTTTATTTAAAAAAATTTTTTTTAATGTTTTATTTATTTTTGATACAGAAAGAGACAGAGCATGAGAGGGGGAGGGGCGGAGAGAGAAGGAGACACAGAACTGGAAGCAGGCTCCCAGCTCTGAGCTAGCTGTCAGCACAGAGCCTGATGTGGGACTCGAAACCATGAACGTGTGACCTGAGCCAAAGCCGGACGCTTAACCGACTGTGCCACCCAGGCGCCCCTGGTAGTCTACTCTAAATGATTGGTGGCCTTCATCAGTGAAGCCATCGTCTGGTCCTGGGTTTTTCTTTGTTGGAACTCTTTTTTTTTTTTAAAGCAGCTTTCATGTAATTTTTAAAAATGTTTTTTATTTATTTTTAAGAGACAGAGAGAGACAGCGTGAGCAGGGGAGGGTCAGAGAGAGAGGGAGACACAGAATCCCAAGCAGGCTCCAGGCTCTGAGCTAGCTGTCAGCACAGAGCCTGATGCAGGGCTCGAACCCACAAACCGTGAGATCATGACCTGAGCCAAAGCTGGATGCTCAACCGACTGAGCCACCCAGGTGCCCCTTTTTGTTGGAACTTTTATTGATTACTATTTATCTCTTTAATTGTATATGTCTCTTCAGTTTTTCTATCTATTCTTGAGGTCAGTTTTGGTAGTTTGTGGATTTCTAGCATTTGTCCATTTCATTCAGGTTATCTAAATTTCTAGCATTTATAGTATTCTCTTATAATCTTTTTTTGAAGGTTTTAATGTTTACTCATTTTCAAGAGAAAGACAGAGAGACAGAGAGACAGAGAGTGAGCAGGAGAGAGGCAGAGAGAGAGAGGGAAACACAGAATCCAAAGCAGGCTCCAGGCTCTGAGCTGTCACCACAGAGCCAAATCCGGGGCTTGAACTCACAAACCATGAGATCATGACCTGAGCTGAGGTTGGATGCTTAACTGACTGAGCCACCCAGGCATCTCTATAATCTTTTTTAAAAAATGTATGGTCTTCAATTTATTAAAAATAGAATCCAGCAAAGGAAGCAGAGACAAAATATGACATAAAGTGACTCCCCACTCTGGTCACACAGGGCAGCAGCAGGGCTGATATCAGGCCGCTTACCTTCTCTCCCATCTCTATAATCATCTGTATTTCTGTTCGAAATGGAAAGTTGGAGTGTCCCTCACGAAGGAGACAGGAGTGTCTCAGAGGCTGGCTTCTTGTTGGCTTTGCTCAGGTAAGCCCCGTGGGTGCTGTCTCCTAACCGTCTTGCTTCCACGCTCACAGACCCCTCCCCGTTCCTCCGTTTCATCACACACATCTCAGTGAGAACTCTCGGGCTTTGTTACACATGGAGCTGACTGCGAAGGATCCCCTTCTCTCATCTTCTCTACCTCTTCCAGGGCACCAGGCCACTGAGGATGAGGAAACGGGGAGAGTGAAAAGGGGCAGTGCCCCCTCCGAAGTCCTCTGAAACAACCAGAGTCCTGGGGGCGCTAGCTGAGGATCTTCTGGTGAGAGGGGTGAGAGACCGAGCTCTCATTTTCAAGGTCCTCCACGTCTGTACCCTGGGGTGCGTTAGTCCTCTTTTGCGCTTGGGCTGTGGTTCACTAGTCCTGGCAGTCTAGTAGGGGGTGCCACTCACATGGCTGCTTTCTCCTGGGCACGCCGTTTTTGGGGAAGCTTCTTCCCAGGGAGGGTAATGTGGGTACAGGCCCTGGATGCCTGCTTCTTGAGGTGCCGCTGTCCTATCGGCCCGCTGCCCCCGGTTCAGCACCTGCTGCGGGGACAGCTACTTCTTTGGGGCGTCTGGGAGCCCCCAGGGGCTGAGCTGCCATCCTGGCGCCGCTGGTGTTTTGCCAAGTATGAATGTATGTCGGCGTACATAAATTCATCCATCCATCCATCCATCCATCCATCCATCCATCCATCCATTCATTCATTATCAGTAGTAATGTCCCCAAGTTCCATTCCCGATTTTAGTAATTTGAGTCTTCCCCCAGCCCCCTTTGGTTTCTTGGTCAGTGTAGCTTCTCAATTTTGTAGATCTTTTCAAAGAACTCTCCATTTCCTTGTTCTTCTCTTTTGTTTTCCTGGTCTTTATTTCACTTATTTCTTTTTATTTCACTTCATTTCTCGTGTTTATTATTTTCTTTCTTTTTTCTATTTGCTCAGGGTTTCTTTTGCTCTTCGCTTTCTAGATTCTTAAGGTGGAAGTTTAGATTATTGATTTGAGGTCTCAATTCTTTTTAATGTCGGCATTTACAGCTACAAGTTTTTCTCTGAGCACTGCTTTTGTTATGTTGTATTTTCATGTTCATTTTCCTTAATGTGCCTCCTTGTAATTTTTTCTTTGGTTAAATATACCAAATATACCTATTTGTATCTCCTTTCTCCTAATCTGAAAATCCCAGTTTTCACTGACACTAGTATATGTACAGATTTGTTTTGTCCTGCAAGACATACTCAAAAATCTCAGGATAATAATAATCTCACATTACCATGAACAATATGATTACTGGCGGGGGGGGGGGACCCAAAAAAACAAAAAGTTGTCTTCCAGTTTATTTTTGTCCTGAGAGTAGACCACTTTAGGAATGTACAAATAAGAGGGCAGCCAGCCTGGGATGGAGCCTGTAGCAGGAATCAAGGCGCAGGATGATGAGGCATGAGGAGCAGTGATGGGTTTGCCATGAAGAAGGGGACTCGGTAGGTCCTGGGGTTGCCTGGATGTGAGAAATGACCGTGATGTGGACATGCTTGGGTCTCTGACTTGGACTGCTGGGCAGTTGATGAGAAACACGGGAGAGGAAGGTAGGAGGGAGGGAAAAGAAAGCCTTTGAGGCGTATGGGACACATCTAAGTGGAGACGTCCAAGGCACCACCGGAGCCCGGCAGAGCCATTAGACTCAAGATGCAGACATGAGAATCTCTCTCATGCCCATGATGTTTGAAGCCATGGGAACACAGATTCATAACCAGGATGACTGGGCAGACTGGTTCTTTCGTGGGGAGACCTGAGACACCAAATCCTGGAAAATTCTGTGTTTCATGGTCCTTGAAACTCCCCCTCCCAACTGCCCAGTAAACACACACTTTGATGTGGGACTGTTTCCTCCAGCCTGGTGAAGGGCTCTTGGAAGAAAGGGGTGTCAAGAATTCATTGGTTCGATGCGTCATCACTGAATAGGGAAGTATGGTCCTCTCTTCAACACTGAGCTGTATTAGAAGCAAAAATTATTTTCTGAATTCAGTTTCATCCCCAGTTTGTCTATCCTTGTGGTGTCCAATATGTCACTTCCTTGCTTATACATCCTCAGTGACTGCCCATCTTGTCTAGGATCAAGGCTACACTCCTTGGGGTGGCCCGAAAGGATGTGTGTGGTCAGCCCCCCTTCCCTGGATGCTTCTCCCACCTATGAACACAGCCGGGGTTCTGGTCACACGAGCTCTCTGCTGTCCCGGCCGCCCCCTTGCTTCACACACCTCTCTTGCACATTTGCTGACTCCTCTAATTTTAACTGTGTCTTCCCTTTCCTCCTCTCTTCCTGGCTTCTTGTAACATCCCATGCTTCTAGTGTTGTCACTGTCAGATCTCTTAACTTTAAAATCCCCAGTTACATGGGTGCCTGGGTGGCTCAGTCAGTTAAGTGTCTGACTCGTGATCTTGGCTCAGGCCATAATCTCACAGTTTGTGGGTTCAAGCCCCGCATTGGGCTCTGTGCTGACAGAACAAAGCCGGCTTGTGATTCTGTCTCTCCCTCTCTCTCTCTGCCTCTCACCCACTCACACATGCTCTCTCTCTCCAAATAAATAAAACTTAAAAAATCCCCAGTTACAGACTGTAAGTTCTATTGATGCAGTGACCATATCTCAGTTATCTTGGTATTTCCAGTGGCCTAGCACGGGTGGCTCAGAGGGGCTCTTGGAGGAGAAGATAAATGTGACTTAGCCAGTATCTGCTGGTGACGCATCACGAGTGCTCAGTAACTGCTTGGGGGGTTAATGCCCGAAATGCAGAACAGTAATGTTACACCTTGATGTGCATGTTTTAATGTTTTTATTTATTTTTGAGAGAGAGAGAGAGAGAGAGAGAGAGCGAGCGAGCATGAGCAGGGGAGGGTCACAGAGTGTGGGTGACACAGAATTGGAAGCAGGCTCCAGGCTCTGAGCTGTCAGCACAGAGCCCGACGCAGGGCCCGGGCCCATGGACCGCGAGATCATGACCTGAGCTGAAGCCGGACGCTCAACTGACTGAGCCACCCAGGTGCCCCTCCTTTTTTTTTTTTTTTTAAGCTTTATTTTTGAGAGAGAGAGAGAGTGTGTGTGTGTGTAAGCAGGGGAAGGACATAGAGAGAGGGGGACAGAGGATCCAAAGTGAGCTTGTGTTGACAGCAGAGAGCCCGATGTGGGGCTCAAACATGCAAACCATGAGCTAATGACCTGAGGGGAAGTCAGACGTTTAACTGACTGAACCACCCAGGTGCCTCAGTGTCTTTCCCTTTCTTACCATATCAGGATGTTGCTGGCAATAAATAAAGACTTAAAACAGGTGAATTGTTTCAACATGGGATGTTCTGGATTTGGGGCTGCTCTGCTATTTAATTTAGTAAAAAAAGAGCATTTTAGGCAAAGAGATGTCACCGCATGTTACAGTGTTACTTCGATAGCTGTTTCCATCTCCATCCATCTGTCAGCTTTTGGCTGATGTGCTCTTTTTCTGACTATTCTTTCTCTCGACCATTTATGTTTTCCTGATTCTCTCTTCCTGGCTCTATCTTTAACACTGAAACAACATGTTCAAAATGGAATTTTCAAAACTGTAATAGGTAGGAGATACGTTGTGCTGCTGTACTGGGCCCTGACCCTGAGGCGTAAATTATTAGTTACAGATGCTTCTGTCAAATGCTGGGGATGAGGAAATGGCCTGAATCAAAATCCAGGCTCAGACACACCAAATAAATAGGGATCACGCCTATGTGTATGATAAGGACAAGTGCTTATTTCTCAAATTTCTCCAACTCAGGCTAAATGGGAAGCATGTTAATGAAAAAGAACCATAGTAGTCACTGCTCATTCATTGCTTCCCACGCACCAGGACCGTGCAAAGTGTTTACACGCATCATTTAAGTTTTGATCCTCACAACAGCCTTGCTGTGCTACAAATTTGTGACCATCATCATCATTTTATTATTATTTTTTATTTTAGAGGGAGAGGGAACACATGCACAAGTGGGGAGAGGAGGAGAGAGAGAGAGCGAGAGAGAGCGAGCGAGCGAGCGAGCGCGAGAATCTTCAGCAGGATCCATGCTCAGCAGTGGAGTCCCATGTGATCCTCCTTCCCATGACCCTGGGGTCATGACCTGAGCCGATATCAGACGAGATCGGGCGCATTCAGGGTGGTATGGCCGTAGACGACCTGAGCCGAAATCAAGAGTCAGATGCTCAACCGACTGAGCCACGCAGGCGCCGCCATCATCATCATTTGATAAATGAGGAAACCAAAGTTTACAGAGTTGGGGCAACTTGTCCAATGTCACATTGCTGGTAGGCAGGTGAGCAAAGACTCAAAGCCAGGCCGTGAGAGTCCCAAAGGGAGGCTGTCAGTTGTCCTCGAGAGAAGAGTAAGGGGAGACAAAGACTGTACCCACTGAACTCAGCTCTTACGATTGTCACCATCACGGTCCAGGATTCATGGACCACCAGGAGGGCATTGCCACTTGATCTTGATTCTCTTTTCAGAAGAAACCTGTGTTCTCATTCTTGGCAGGTTCTGAGACAATACCAGGTGGCCAGTGGCATGTGGGAAGAGAAGATGGCAGTTGTGCCCAGAGTACAAGGGCTTCGTCACGTGACTGAGAAGCCCTGTGCCGGTGAAGGTCGTGGGCACAGGTGGGTGCTGTTGGGGAGCGCTGAACCATAGTGTGGTTTCACTCTGCTTTGGGCGATGTGTACGCCAGGGAGTCGCCACTTCAGAATGCGTGGCCCTTTTGGCACTTCAGGACTTAGAGTCCGTGACACGGGTGATGTTAAGTGCTGATGAGTTTTGGAGTCTGGCAGACCTAGGTTTGAATTCTAAGAATGAACCACATAGTTGGCTTACAATAACATACCCTCAAGCTAAAACTTGAATTTATCATTTGCAAAGTGGAATAATGGTATTAAACCACCTCAAAGGAAATACAACTCAAGGCCACAATGAGATACCACCTCACACCTGTCGGAATGGCTAACGTTAACAACTCAGGCAACAACAGATGTTGGGGAGGATGTGGAGAGAGAGGATCTCTTGTGCACTGCTGGCGGGAATGCAAACTGGTGCGGCCAGTCTGGAAAACAGCATGGAGGTTCCTCAAAAAATAGAACGACCCTACGACCCGGCAGTTGCCCTACTAGGTATTTATCCAAGGGATTCAGGTGTGCTGTTTTGAAGGGGCACATGCTCCCCAGTGTTTATAGCAGTGCTATTGACAACAGCCAAAGTATGGAAAGTGCCCAAATGTCCATCACTGGATGAATGGATAAAGAAGATGAGGTGTATATATATATAATGGAGTATTATTACTCAGCAATCAAAAAGAATGAAATCTCACCATTTGCAACTACGTGGATGGAACTAGAGGGTATTATGCTAAGCAAAACTAGGCAGTCATAGAAAGACAAATACCATGTGACTTTACTCATATGAGGACTTTAAGATACAAAATAGATGAACACTGTGTCACCTGGGTGGCTCAGTTGGTTAAGCCTCCAACTTCGGCTCAGGTCAGATCTCACGTTCCTGGGTTCAAGCCCCGCGTCAGGCTCTGTGCTGACAGCTAGCTCAGAGCCTGGAGCCTGCTTCCGGTTCTGTGTCTCCTTCTCTCTCTGCCCCTCCCCCTCTCATGCTCTGTCTCTCTCTGTATCAAAAATAAAAAATTAAAAAAACAAAATAGATTAACATAGGGAAGGGAAGCAAAAATAATATAAAAATATGGAGGGAAACGAAACATAAGAGACTCTTAAATATGGAGAACAAACAGAGGGTTGCTGGACAGGTTGTAGGAGGGGGGATGGGCTAAATGGCTAAAGGGCATTAAGGAATATACTCCTGAAATCATTGTACTCTATGCCAACTAACTTGGATGTAAATTAAAAAATAAATTGAAAAAAGAAAAACTACCTCAAAGCGCTGTGAGGGCCGCATGAGACAGTGTGTGCGAGGTGCTCAGGGCTGTGCCTGGCACGAAGCGGACCCTGAGCAGACTGTGCAGGGTCCCTGCCATTTCATTATTGTTGGGAAGCCCACCCAGGCCCAGGCTGGACTCTGAGAATGTAAGTGGTATGTTAATAATAACAATTACGTCAAAGCAAAAAAGGCTCCAAAAGAGGCCTTCAATAGAGATGTTTGTCTAATCAGGAGAGCTCCCATCTTTTTACTTATTTATTTATTTAATGATGACACGTTGGCTTAGTGAAGTTAAGGAACTTCCTGGAGGACCCCTGCTGTTACGTGATAGAACCCAGCTTCTAGCTTTTGTGACATTTCCATGAAATTACTGTTGCTACCAGGAAACTCTTAGGGACACATTAGAAGTTCGTTAACTCTTGGGGTGCCTGGCTGGCTCGGCCAGTGGAGTGTGTGACTCATCTCAGGGCTGTGAATTGGAGCCTCATATGAGTAGAGATTACTTTTTTAAAAAAAATCATGGGGCACCTGGGTGGTTCAGCAGTTTGAGCATCCAACTCTTGATTTTGGCTCAGGTCATGGTCCCAGGGTTGTGGGACTGACCCCACATTGGGCTCCGCAGTGAGCATGGAGACTGCTTAGGATTCTCTCTCTCTCACAAACTGTGAGAAAATGACCTGAGCCGAAGTTGGGTGCCTAACCAACTTGAGCCACCCAGGTGCCCCAACATCCATGATATTTTCTACAGGGAGAAAGAAGTAGGCACATCTGATTTCTCAGTGGTTTTTAAAAAATTTTTTATGTTTTTTATTTTATTTTTGAGAGACAGAGAGAGACAGCGTGAGCAGGGGAGGGTCAGAGAGAGAGGGAGACACAGAATCTGAAATAGGCTCCAGGCTCTTAGCTAGCGGTCAGCACAGAGCCTGAAGTGGGGCTTGAACCCACGAACGGTGAGATCATGACCTGAACCAAATCCGGACGCTTAACCGACTGAGCGACCCAGGGGCCCCCTCAGTGTTTTTTAAGAGTCAACGGGATGATCTCACGGTTCCTGGGTTCGGACTCCTTGTCGAGCTGTCAGCACAGAGCCTGGAGCCTGCTTCCAATTCTGTGTCTCCCTCTCTCTCTGCCCCTCCTCTGCTCTTGCTCTGTCTCTATTTCAAAAATAAATACACATTAAAAAAAAAAAAGTCAACGGGACAGACTCAGCACAGTAAAGTACAATGTGCATCTATCCCACTGCAACATAATGGCGCACATTTAGATGTATCTCTTTATTACCTCGGGCTCCCTGAGGGCAAAGGGTGTGTCTTGCTTGCCACTGTGTCCTCAGCATCTGGCATCGTCTACTGATCTTATTTGAAAAAATTTTTTAATGTTTATTTATGAGAGCGAGGGAGGGAGGGAGAGAGAGAGAGAGAAACAGAGAGAGGGAGGGAGGGAGAGAGGAACAGAAACAGAGCACAAGTGGGGGAGGAGCAGAGAGAGAGGAAGACACAGAATCCAAAGCAGGCTCCAGGCTCTGAGCTGTCAGCACAGAGCCTGACGTGGGGCTCGAACTCACGAGCCCTGAGATCATGACCTGAGATGAAGTTGGAATCTTAACCAACTGAGCCACCCAGGTGCCCCTATTGATTTGTTTTGAACTGAGGAAGAACAAGCTCTGTTTTTGTCATTTTAAAGGTTTGTCCTAAAAGACCTGGGAAAACTCATCACAGAAAAGGAAAGAAGCATTTGGAAAACATAACATCTTCAGATATTGAAATTGCTGACAGGCACCTTGTCTTCATTTCCTTGCCAGTCAGAACAAGTCATCTGTGGACGCCTGGGCCTCAGGGCAGTGGGTGGAGACCGGGCCATAGTCACGGGAGCCACCCTTGTCCTGTCCTGGAGCAGAAGAAGGGCAGACAGAGCTCATTCTAAAGACTCGAAGGGGCAGCTCCATTGAGCCCACCGGGTTCTAGACGTTGTTCTAAGTATTTTGTGTATATCATCTCACTCAGACCATCACCAGTCGATGGGGTAGGTATCGTGGGCCCTCCTCACGCCGACACAGACACTGAGGGTTAGTGAAATTAGGTAAATTGCTCACAGGTCTTAGCAGAGCCTTCCTGGTTGTGAGTCACAGAACCCAACTTGAGCTCAATTTTGCAAAGGGGGGAAAAAGGGAGAGGCAGGACCCAGGGATGTTCTGCTGAACCGACAGGCTTGCCTCCAGACCCAGGAAGGTGCTGAATGTGGATCAGGAAAGAGCTGGGAGCCCAGCAAGCGCACCCCTGATTCGTCCTTCTCACTGACTGTGGAGTGGCCTCTTTTCTTGGCTTCTGTCACCCTGTGGAGAATAATGGCTGTCCCACAGCTGCTGAAGTCATGTGTTACAGGACCAGCCACCAGCTGAATCTGACTGTTGTGTGGTCCCGATTCTAAACCCTTTACAGGGACATCTGTATCTTCCTGGCAGGGCCCGCAGCCAGGCACATGCATATGGTTGTAAGAGTTTCTCCATGTGTGGAGGCGAAAGACGATTTCGACCACCTGCATGTTGGCCTCAAACTTTCTAATTGATTAAGTTCTTTCCAGCTTATGTCCGAACTCAGGCCAAAGGGCCTGCAGGGAAAGCATCCCCCGATGGGCACCAAAGCCGCCAGCTCGAGCAGTAGACGGGCCAGTGTCAGCAAGACCCTGCCTGTGACTGAGCCCACGACAACGATCAACCTGACCTTCACTGCCCACCTGCAGGCACCCAGCACCCTTTGTCACATGTTTGCCGTGTATAAGCCTGGAGGCAGCCCATACTGTGTTGAATAATCAATAGAAGCTGGAAAATGAGCTCGGTCATCAAGTTAAGGGTCTTTACAGCTATGAGGAGACAGCAAATATAATCCGTATGTGTCAACGTTCTTTCTGTTGGCATCGTCTTGACTATTATACAGCTATTGAGGCCTGAATGTTGGTTGGTGGTATACGAGGCAGGATGTGATTTGAATCAGTCTTGCTCTAACGTAGACACAGGTGTAATAAAATGGTCCTGATTCCACCCATTCTTTTTATAAATGCTCCGAAGCTCCCAATATTGTCATAACGTATTAAAGACCCGGGCTGCTGCCTTCATCACTTTTAGACATGAGCTGTCTCCTCTGCCCTTGGTCATGTTCGTCAGCTTCTCTATACTCCCTTAATCAGCCAGTGCTTTGGCATTCTCCGTGTTTTTGCTGGTGACCTCGTGCAGAGCACGGCAGATGGCTGCCATGGTCTTATCAGATGGCACGCCGGGTCCAGTGCTGCCGGGAAACCTGCTGACCAGGCGTCACATGGCATTTTTACCTCTGAGCTCCTCGTTGTGACCATCCAGCACCATATTCCTCAAGGGAGTTGCCACAGAAAATACAACTCTGTCACATCCATTCTCAGAATTCTATAAGGATGGAGATCCTTTTTCTTTGCGGAAGGCTGCCCGGATGTAGGCTGCAAACTTCCAGTTTCCAGCAGACGGTTTCTGGAGGGACCTGGCAGAGCCCTCCAAGGTGGCTGGGTTGGAACTATCTAGAAGGGTCAGATATGGTTTTAACCACTGATGGATGCCATGACATCTTTGGGGGACCTTTGACAGGGATAGGACCAACTCTATCCTATTGATCCTCTTATGGTGTTCTCTTTTTCTTTTTTCTTTTTTCTTTTTTTACTGTTTTATTTATTTTAGAGAGAGAGAGACAGCATGAGCAGGGGAGGGTCAAAGAGAGAGGGAGACACAGAATCTGAAGAGAGGCTCCAGGCTCTGAGCTAGCTGTCAGCACAAGAGCCTGATGCGGGGCTTGAACCCACGAACCGTGAGATCATGACCTGAGCTGAAGTCAGACGCTTAACCGACTGAGCCACCCAGGTGCTCCTCGTTTTCTTTTTCTTCTTCTTTCCCCAGCAGGTTGGCCTCGAGTCCCAGCTGGGAGACCTTTCCTAGTAAGTCATCCGGCTCACTCAGCCCCAGCAGCCGGCTGACAGGACAGGTTCCTCCGGGTGCACACGTAGCTCTCCACAGCCCGGGTGCTGTCATCGGATGTGTTCACAGGTGTAGGGATTGTGTGCAGCAGCGAGTCCCCAGCCGTTTCACAGGATCGCATTTGCTTCCTCGCCTCCTCCTCTGCAGAGCCGAGGCTCCTCAGGCCACCTGTCATGTTGTGCAGAACGAATGATGCCTGGAATTTAATTTTGTGATCATCATCAAAAGAAGAGTCACTCCATCAGAATGAGGAACGGTCACAGTGTTTGTGAAGGTCGAGAGGGCATCTCGAGTGATCGCCATCTTACAGCTTCACATGAGGATAAATTCCAGAGAGCGCCTGTAGGGCCACAAGCTCCCTCACTTCTGCACCCGATTTTCTCAACAGTCGGAGCGAGGCAGGCACCCCACCAACATTCTTTCATTGCTATTTTCTTTTCATCTGTAGACTTGCCCAAACAAGGTTTCGAATGGTACCAGAAGCATTCTGCTGAACTTCCCCAAATCTGTGGTCCAGGAGGTCAACCAGATGCTTGATTCCCCCTACCCTACACACCTCTGTGGTCATGTGGTTGTCACCGTAGTGCAGATGGACTGCGGGCTCCCCTGGGCTGATGGGAACTGGTGCTGCAGCACGCAAATGATTTTGGCCAACTGGGGATCACACCAGGTGAACTCCCTGGGGTCCTTCTGAATGGGGCTTGTGGGTGGGGCTCTCGTGGCGCTGTGTGCTGGAGACTATTACAATTACACTCTTGCCCTCAGTATTGTATTGGCCCTGAGGGGTTCCCCATGGGTACCTGCTGTGTTTCAGAGAGTAATTATTCCTGTGATATGTATGTAAGGGTTCTTCATTGGCTGGATGTGCTTTGCAGATTTCCAACACCTACTGAGCCTGTGCGATATGATGTCTGCAATCCTTGGGGCTCCATGGTCCTGTGGTTTGGACTGCGCAACACTGGGCTCTAAGAGGTCTTCCCTTCATGCATAGGAGTGGTGTGCAACTCAGGAGACAGAGCTGAAGGAAGGTTTTGCCCAAGTTGGCCGTGTTATTGTAGGAACTCCCTAAGCCTGTCCGGCTGTGTGGCCGAGGTGGAACCATCTCTGTGTAAATTTCACGCTGCTGCTGTCCAAATCGTTCCATGTCGTGAACAGTCCTTTGAAGGAAGGTCCCACGTGTCGTGGTACAGCGGTCATCCCTGGGTGTTTGGGGGATGATGACACTGCCTGGCCTTGGGATGGTGAAGCTAGTTGATTCTGTGCTTCATCAGGGGCCGTGGGGACCCTACTCTGCTGGTGGTTTAGTACCGGGGGCTGGTCCGCTGGGATTGGAGGTCTGCTGCCTGGTGATGGCGCCCATCCGACTTACAGCTATTGGAGAGGTGAGTCTCCATGCAGAGCATCTTGTCTGTGAGCAGATAATGTGGTGGAGGAATAGGCACTAGGGTTCAGTGGTTGGGAGTCAGAGAGCCAAATTCACCACCCAGAGTTCTCGGTGACCCCCTGAGGGAGACATATTGGTGCTGATAACACAGGAAGGGGACTGCGCTCTAGATGGAACTGAACTAACTCTTGTCGTGGCCCGACTGGCTACTGATGGCTGACCCAGTGTTCACCCTTTGGCTCTTGAATTCTTCACCGAGTGGTTATTAGTTGGTCCTATGAATGAGGCTGCGGTCTGTTATCTGCCTCACAAATCCTGGCTGCTGTGGAAACTCCCTGCTTCCTGGGATCCACGGTCAGAATTTGCCTTCTAACTGGCGTTCCCCAGTGATCTTTCACAGAGAGAGGTGTGTTCTGGTGAATATTCCGGCTCTGCGCTAATGAGATAGTTGTTGCGGTGGACAGCGCCAGAAACCCTGGGTTTGTGAACACCGGTATTTGGCACATCGTCGATCTCCAAGGAACTGACTTCTCAGTTGAGCTGGTGCTGGCCGTACTTGGTGATTCTGCCCCAAGCCTATACATCTTTCTAGCTGAACGGCAACGATCTCCCTTTCCACTTCCAAATCTCAGGCGAGTCGTTGAAACGGAAACTCCCGCTGCTGTGCCGCTAGGCTAGACTAGTGGTGGCCGTGGTCTGAGTTCCATGCCTTCGCCAGCCCGCGGAGGCAGCTTCCTGGCGGGTCTGTGGTCGCCCCCTCCCCACCAACCAGCCCTACTTGGGGCGGGCATTCCTCTTTCCAGGCATCACTCAGGGGATCAGGGACAATCTGTACCCAGGGGTCACCGCTGTAGCACCTGAAATATTTTAAAAAGTGCCACAGCCAAGCAGCTGCCCGCCCCCTCCCCCGAAGTGGCCTTCCCCCACCCCTCCCAGGGTGCATGGACTCAGCCCACGGTTCCCTTACTGCCCAGAGCCTGCTGTCCAGCCGCCAGCTCCCCCCTCTCCCCGTGCTGAATTCATGTTCTAAAATAACATAGTAATATCTGAACACAAATATGTATATCTAAATTCTGGACCCTGCAATGGCATTGTGCTCCAAGTGCCGATTTAACTTCACGTTCTGCATATATGAAGGATGCCTAAAACCAGGATGACATTCAAGACAGGGTATAATGAAATGATGTCTGAGTTGTGTGTGTTGTATAGTTGACCCTGAAACAGCACAGGTCCATCTGTGCACGTCCACTCCCGTGTGGATTTTACCCATAAGCACAGCACAGTGCTGTAAACGCGTTTTCTCTTCCTTATGACTTTAACATTTCCTTTTCTCCAGCTTATTTTAAGCATATAGAGTATAATGCATATAATGTACAAAATACGTGTTAATCAGCTGTTTATGTTACTGGGTTTCTGGTGAACAGTGTGCTATTCATAGTTAAGTGTTTGGGGAGTCAAAAGTTATAGGGGGAGTTTTCCCCTGGTAGGGAGGGTGAGGAGGGCGGAGGGAGGGGGAGTCGGCTTTTCTAACCCCTGGGTTATCGAAAGGTCCACTGTACCAATAGAAAGTACTGAACCAGCAAGCATGCAGGGAAAATTCCGCCGGGTTCATGATTTTATTTGAGCACATTTGGTAAAGAAATTGCTCTGAGCAGTTTCTCTGGAAAGCTCTGGGTGTACTCAATTTTTCTGCAAACCTTGGAAATGGAAATTTATTATTTCTTACTGTAGAGAGCTGGAGTCGAAAAATGAATGCACTGCCATGAATTTGTAAAATGATAAAGAAGTTTAAGAGAGAGAGAAGTTTGTCATTGGATATTCTTTGGTCTTTTGAAAAGGGAGTTTTGGGGCACCTGAGTGGCTCAGTCGGTTAAGCGGCCGACTTCGGCTCAGGTTATGATCTCATGGTTTGTGAGTTCGAGCCCTGCATTGGGCTCTGTGCTGACAGCTCAGAGCCTGGAGCCTGTTTCAGATTCTGTCTCCCTCTCTCTGCCCCTCCCCCACTCATGCTCTGTTTCTGTCTCAAAAATAAACTATAAAAAAAAAAAATAAAGGGAAGTTTTGTCCCACAAGCACATTTAAGACTGCAAGATGCCCGTGAGCCCCGAGGGGGTAAATCAGCGGTGCGCCCCGCCCACACCCCCACGGCGGCTAATGAGGGAAGTGCGCGAGGGGCACCGGAGGTCGGAGGTCGTGAGGCAGACGGCTGGGTCGCAGCTGGAGCAGGAGAAGGCTGCATGTCACAGATTCTTCAGCTGTGTTTTGCAAATCAGACCGTCTCTGTGAAAGTGGCCTCTTCTGAGAAGCAGCAAATGCAGAGGCCAAGGAAATAAGGGCTCAGAAAAAAGTGGGTTCATTCTCATTAGAAATTTGGTGTTTTACACTAGATTTTGTTTCTACACCATTTGCTTTGTATTCCTTCTGAAGGAGAAGGGCCAACTAAAATTTCAAAAAAATGTTTATTGTATTTTTGAAAGAGAGAGAGAGTGAGGAAGGGGCGGAGAGAGAGGGAGACAAAATCTGAAGCAGGTTCTAGGCTCCAAGCTGTCAGCACAGAGCCCAACGTGGGGCTTGAACCCACAAACTGGGGGAGCCGAGGTTGGATGCTTAACTGGCTGAACCACCCAAGGACCCCGAGTAGGACCAATTTTTAAAATTGAAATGTCTTCTGGAGTGACTGGCTGGCTCAGTGGGTTGAGCGTCTGACTCTTGGTTTCAGCTCAAGTCATGATCTCATGGTTCGTGGGTTCAAGCCCGGGGTCCAAGCCTCTGTGCTGACGGTATGGAGGCTGCTTTGCATTCTCTCTCTCCCTCTCTCTCTGCCCCTTCCCCACTCATGCTGTCTCTGTCTAAATAAGTAAACAAACTTAACAATAAAACAAACAAACCCCACCTCTCCTCCCCTGACATGTCTTCTGAGAAGTTACTTCTCTTCCTGATTGGAAACCTAATCTAACACGGTAACTTACCTGGAAGATATTTCTTGTCTACTGATTGCCTGGTAATAATTTTCAGTCAAAAGTAACACAGTATGACTGTGTACAGAGGGAATGGTCTGTTTTAGTTACGTAGAGCTCTGTTTTAAAAAGCAACATATGAGATCAGAGATATGAGTCTCCCTCCAAGAAAGGAATTATCTTCAAAATGAAACTCTGAATCGAATCACTAATTCAAGTGCTTGTTAATGCTGTGCCATGAAATGGCTTAGTTTGTGCTGATAGGAAAATGAAATTTACAAGCTTCTGAACTCAATCAAGAGCTTGGGCCGGCTGATGGTCCAATCTTGAGGGACGCTCCGAAGCAAGACCAAACTTAATTATGTTCTGTGGTTTTCCTCTTTGTACTTAATATAAAGAGATAAAGACTTACTGTCAAACTGTTTTAGTTACATAGAGCTTTATAGACTTTAAACCTTTAAAAAAAAAAAAACCTTAGTTGAGAGAGAGAGAAAAAAATCTTAAACAGGTTCAACGCTCAGCGCAGAGCCTGACTCGGGGCTTGATCCCAAGGCCCTGGGATCATGACTTGAGCCAAAACCAAGAGCTGGATGCTCAACTGACTGAGCCACCCAGGCACCCTGAGCTTTATAGATTTTTTAAATCCTTTAAAGTTCTATTAACGTCAAAGTTTCTGCAAAGTGTTTTAGATAGTTGTGGAGAGGCACAGTAATTGGTTGGGGTAATAGGTAATAGCGGTTCCTCATTCACTGATGGCAAATGAACATTTTGAATTTAAATTTTTTCCTTGCCTTTCTAGGTTTTTCATCTATAAAAAGCTACGAAAGCCCCAGAGTCACTTTTCGTTGTAAGATGACCACAATAATTAACAGCCTCTCTTGGGCAGGTATTTACAAGCTTAGATTTAATTGAAGTGCTGTTGATAGTTTCAAAACCTAACACAGTAGGGAGCTCGATTTTCATAAGCTATGAGGAAACAGGAGACAGATGCGTGATTTGAGGAGACATTCAGGAAATCATCCATTGAGTTATCAAGTGCTTACCATACTAAGCTCCTGTCCTCCTGGGAGCCTCATTCTGCAGGAGCGATGTGATTAAGAGAACCAAGGCCCGGCTTCCCAGCGTAATCTGGGCAGATACCCTGCTCATGTCTGATCCTCACATCTGTCTGCCCTCTGGTGTGGGCATATTTTATCAGCGAGGGCAGAGGCTCAAGCTGAGTCTGATGTCTATCCACATCTGTTCAAACAGGGAGGGAACTTTGCTTACTGTTTCTAGGACAGCATAGGACTTGGAAAAATGTGGGTTCATATCTTCTGCTCATTGGTTAACTGAATATTTGTTCTTTGGGTGTTAAGTTGTATCAGTTCTTCATATGCTTTGGATACTAACCCTTTATAGGATATGTCATTTGCAAATATCTTCTCTCATTACGTTGTCTTTTAGCTTTGTTGATTCCTTTCCTATGCAGAAGATAAAGTCCCAATAGTTCATTTTTGCTTTGGTTTTCCTTGCCTCAGAGACATGTCTAGAAGATGCCTGTGCTCTCTTCTAGGATTGTTATGGTTTCAGGTCTCATGTTTAGGTCTTTAATCCATTTGTTTCATTATTTTGCCTGTAGCTCTCCAGTTTTCCCCCGTAGCATTTGTTGAAGGGACTTGTCGTTTTCCTATTGCCTATTCTTGCTTCCTTTGTCAAAGATTAATTGACTATGTAATCATGGTTTATTTCTGAGCTTTCTATTCTGTGCCGATGATCTGTTTGTCGACTTTCTGCCAGTGTTCTCTGTAGTATATCTTGAAATCTAGGATTTTGATACCTCCAGTTTTCTTCTCTTTTTTCAAGATTGTTTTGACTACTTAGGGTCTTTTGTAGTTCCATACAGATTTTAAGTTTATTTGTTCTTGTTTTGTGAAAAATGCTGTTGGGTATTGTGGTAGGGATTAATCTACACATTAAATGTGTAGATTGCTGTGGAGAGTATGGATATTTTAACAATATTTGTTCTTCCCATGCATGAGCATGTCCTTCCATTTCTTTGTGTCATTTTCAATTTCTTCCCTCAGTGTTTTATAGTTTTCAGAGTATAGATCTTTCACATCCATGGTTAAGTTTATTCCTGGACATTTTATTATTTTGGGTGCAATGTAAATGGGATTGCTTTCTTAATTTCTCTTTCTGCTGTTTTGTTGCTAATGTATAGAAATGCAATGGATTTCTGTATGTTGATTTTGTATACTGTACCTTGTGGAATTATTTATCAGTTCTAGAAATGTTGTGGTGGAATCTTTTAGGTTTTCTCTATATACTATCCTGTCATATACAGATAGTGACTGTGTTTCTTCTTCCTTACCTATTTGGATTCCTTTTATTTCATTTTCTTATCTGATTGCTGTGGCTAGGACTCCAGTACTAAGTTGAATAAAAGTGGTGAGAGTGGACATTCTTGTCTTGCTGCTGACTTTAGAAGGCCTTTCTTATGTTGAGGTATGTTCCCTCTGAACCTGCTTTGTTGAGGTTTTTTTTTTTTATCATGAATGGATGTTGTACTTTGTCAAATACTTTTTCTGATCAGCAGCATTTAATGGCTGAAGGGACAAGGGCCAGTGAGAGTGGTTTTCATCTCCATGTTTATATCCATGATGGTACCTGCAAACTTAGAGTCTAAGTGGAATTTCATGGCAATAATTCCAAGCTAAAAGTATAATCTTGGCTTAACTATCAGCTTGGATATTGTAGCTCCTACCCAGGAATGATTGGGTTTTTGACCCTATTGATGGGGAACGCCTGCCTTAAGGGGGCCGACAGGGAGAATAGGGGACACCTGTCCCTGATGGATGAGGAACACGGAAGTAACTGGCTATAAATTGTTCCCTCTGCTGATGCTCTGGGCTCAGACTCTGGAGAGTGAGCTCCTCTGAGCCCACTGGTGTAAAAGAAACCTCCTTCCTTCCAAGATCTCTGAGTGCCGCTTGGTTCTTCCACCAGCTGACCCAGACCAGATTCTGCAGCATTATGGTTTTTATCCTTTCTCTTTTTGAGGTATCATGTTGACTGATTTGTGAATATTGAACCACCCTTGCCTCTGTATAATCTGCAAGTTTTAACTATAAATCCACAACGATTCTACCTTAATTACATGCAAGATTTCTAGTCTTGATTCTACTCTACATGACAGTCAGAAATAAGCCTGTGGCCCTCTTCCCTAGAAAAGCATGTCAACTACGGCTGCTGACCACAGAAAGCTCCACCACCGATCTTTTGGCATTCAAGTAGCCCACCAGACCCAAAAACCTCCTGAGATACAGTCTTGAGTGTAGGAGACAGGTCTAATTTTCTCTGCAGTAAAACTCTACATTTTCCAATTTCACAACTCACTCACCTCCGTTCTCTGCTAACCAGAAATCTGCAGAGATTCAACTAGGAATTTGGTGAAACAGAGGCCTCTTCCAGGGGTGTCTGGAAGGGGCCCTGGGCAATTCAACGTGCACTCGTTCTTGTGAGCCCATTCCTGGGTAGGAGCTGGAATATCCAAGCTGGTATTTAGGTCAAGATTATACTTTTAGCTAAGAATTGCCGCCATGAGATTCCATTTAGACTCATTAATTTTGCAGGTATCATCATGGATATAAACACGTGGAGATGAACATCACTGGCCCACTAACTGCGGCCAGGGGCAAAATATGTTATGTATAACCGTCTCCAGGATACAGCGGCAGAAAAGTATTTCCCAATAATCAGTACCTTGAATTTCAGTAAGAGATTGACAAAAATAAAAAATAAAAAACAAAAAAAAACCAAACGACAAAACAGAACAACCACTTCATAAAGGTACTAAGGAGCCTCATTACTACTGAAGTCATAGGGACCTCACGACGTGGGCTTGAGGGCAGCAAGCAGGAAATTCCTGTGTGTGGCTCCTGCTTAGGAGTGGCCCCCAGATCTCCCATCACAGTCCATCGACTGTGCGTGTGTAGGACAGCCTGGGACCAATGAGAGGGGCTGGCTGCAGGCAGAGACGAATGCCCTCAGGTTGAGGGCATCTGTGCAGCTCAGATGCCGCCAAGCCTCGCAACAGCACCATCAGCATGAAGGGCGAGAAGCTTTAGCTCGAAGGCATGACTCCTCTTCCAGCTTTGAAGGTGGACTTGAGAAAGTCATTAGCGGATGCATCCGTCATCACCCACCCTCACGGAGATGGCATGAGTAAATCTACAGACGTCTATTCCACAGCTACTGGATCCAAAAGCACAATGGCTCATCCTGCCCTTGGGGAGCGCAGCATCGAGCATGCCAGACAGGTACTCAGGCAGGCCTGGGAGGGGGCTTCAGTGTGGCGCAAGCTCGCGGGAGCTGGAGCAATTACGTACGGGTACAGGTGATGCTTCACAGAAAGGAGCCGCGTTAACAGAACGGTCATTCTGACCAAGAGCACACAACACAGCTTGTGATGATGAAGCAGAAGAAACAGCTCAGTCCTTGGAACAACTCAGAATAGCACTGGCCACTGAGAGCATGACCGAAGACCACAGTGTTTTAACCACTTTTGCATGATGAGATTCATAGGAGGTACAAATCTTTTTTATTTTTTATAGGTTCAGAAGCATGGCTCACATGTGGTCTATATTTGACATTTCTAGAGGTTCCAGCTTTTTATACTTGATCTTAGCCAAAAGGCCGAGAAGCGCCTTTTAGGAGATCAGTAACAAAAATGAGAAACACTTACGGCGATGTTCTAACTTTCCTGTTCTAGGTGCAGCTAACGGATGTTTCCGCGGACCAGGACTTCCAATCTAAAACACTGCTTTAACTGCCTACACTGCACATGCGCTGTAAACCGGATCACTTAAAATTACTTCTTGGGCCTTTGAGTTTAGATCGTCCTCCTGAAACAACAAACTGGAGACAGTGAGGGCCGTCTTAAGGATTGGTATCCAAAAAAAAAAAAAAGGATTGGTATCGAAACAGTAATTCAACGTCAGTGTTACAGGAAGTGTTGTGTTTCCAAGTTATTAAGGGAGTACTTCCAACACTGTAAGAAACAATTTTTTTTCTCTTTTCTTTTTTTATTTATTTTTTAATTTTTTATCTTTATCTTTTGTTTTGTTTTTAGTGTAAAAAACAATTTTGACTTCATAATTTTGATGGGAATTTTTTTAAGATGGTCCATTTCTGAGAACTTCTATTAGCAATGCATTCTGAATGCATATAAAACCCATCAGGTCTGTTCAAGTCAAAAACTCTACCAGTTTGGGGTGCCTGGGTGACTCAGTCGGTTGAGCATCTGACTTTGGCTCAGGTCATGATCTCACTGTTCGTGGGTTCAAGCCCCGCGTTGGGCTCTGTGCTGACAGCTCAGAGCCTGGAGCCTGCTTCAGATTCTGTGTCTCCCTCTCTCTCTGTCCCTCACTTGCTCATGCTGTCTCTCAAAAATGAATAAATGTTAAAAAAAAATAAAAAATAAAAAGAACCCTTCCAATTTATTCATAAGTCTGTCTGTTATTTTATTTTATATATTTTTTAAGTAGGCTTCACCCCCAGCACGGAGCCCAATGTAGGACTCAAAGTCAAGGCCCTGAGAACAAGCATCAGATGCTGGGGCGCCTGGGTGGCACAGTTGGTTAAGCGTCTGACTTTGGCTCAGGTCATGATCTCACGGTTCCTGGGTTCGAGCCCCGCATTGGGCTCTGTGCTGACAGCTCAGAGTGGAGCCTGTCTTTGGATTCTGTGTCTCCCTCTCTCTGACCCTCCCATGCTCATGCTGTCTCTGTCTCTCAAAAATAAATGAAAAACATAAAAAAAAGTCAGATGTTTAACCGACTGAGCCACCCAGGTGCCCTTGATGTTAATTTTGAGTGAAACCCTAATTTATATTCTAGAATATCTTTTTGAAGATAAGCAGATTTAGAAAAACTTGCATAGTGTCCATTTAAGTGTTTACTAAAATAGTTACATTCCATTCTATCCCACATCTCTAAGGTTTATCAGGCGCTCATTGAACTGGCCCTGTTCTCCCCACTCCTCACAGGACTTCTGGAATCGTGCAGCGAGCTCTCCAACCCTCCCAGACAAGAGGCAGAGAAAAGAAGGGAGCTTTGAAGCTGTCTAGAAACACAAGCCATGGATTAATAAAATAGAGAGTGGTTTTATTGATAACATATAACTTCAGCTATATTAATACTTATTATAAACTTTAAGGATTAGAAACAAATGACTTTACTCTTTACCGAGAATCATCTGGGTTATGGCCGTACGTTCAATGAAGCTCACTTAAGCCCTGCACAGTGGTCCTAGATCTATGTTCCACCCAATCAGGAAGTCATCATCCAAGCTTTTTATCAGGCCACACGTGTCATTAGGTAGAAACATCATGTTTTCATTAAGGAAGACACCGTGTTTTCTTCAGCAGACACTCCCGTTCCGTCACATAGTCCTATCTTCTCGCACTTATCATAACGTACAAAGTGTACCTTTTCACCCCCAAGCGTTGCCTCAGATAAGGTGCACGCTGGAAAGCGCAGGGCATGAGACGGCAGCAACATGCCACTCTGCCCTCCGTATCTGTGCAAAACGTTTCATTTTTGCCTAAAACCCCGCTTTATCGTTAAAACTACATGAATCCCCAGTGGAATACTTATCAGGAAAGTCGTTTTGCGTACACATTACCACAAAGACGGGAGACGTGGGACAGCCCGAGCACGTGTTTGGCAGGCCACAGAAGGGAACGGGGACCGTGGGGGAAAGATGTGTTAGTGTTTCAGAGCTGAAGGGCTTGGCGGACGTCATTCGAATTTCTCGTCCCCTTCCTCCACGTCCTTCAGGTTGAGCACCTCCAGAGAGCCTTTGCCTTTTGTCTCCTTTTTTATGAGCTCGTCGATTTCCCTGAAGCAGCCGGGGTCGATGAGGCACACCTGCAACACAGAATGCGGCTGCTCAGCGCCGGAAGCCGGGCAGGGGCAAGGGGCGGCCGCGGCCCCCACTTCCTCTCGGACACGCAGCACTTTCCAGGTGTCGCTACTGCTACTGTCTGCGGAGTGAGCGCGAAGACGAGGCGCGGGGGAGGGGGCGGGGTTCTAGTCCAGCCTCGCTCTTTTAAGGACACACACAGGCCCTGCGACAGGCATGTACCTCCCTGTCCGAGGACGTTTCTGGACTCCTCTGCCATCAAGTGAAGTGGCCGGACTAGGGGAGTGGGGTTCTTTTTGTACCACGATTTAGCATGAGGACAGTTCCGTGAAAGCACCTCTTTTTATCCTCATCAGAGGGAGGAAAAGAAGCGTGAAGGCCTATTTAGAAGTGAAGTTCCGAAACCATCGGAGAACTTCAGAATGTCGGATGTGTCGCTTCCCGCTGAGGGCGGGATGCTCAGCATTTCCAGGGCCCGGGTTCGAGGACAGCTGAATCTCCACCATGTCTGACACCGTGGGGGCAGGGCCCAAAGATGCCATGCTTTGGCCATGTCTTTAAAATGTTCTAAGGGGGGCCTGGGTGGCTCAGTTGGTTAAGCATCCGACTTCGGCTCAGGTCAGATCTCACGTTCCTGGGTTCAAGCCCCGCGTCAGGCTCTGTGCTGACAGCTAGCTCAGAGCCTGGAGTCTGCCTCCCGTTCTGTGTCTCCTTCTCTCTCTGCCCCTCCCCCTCTCATGCTCTGTCTCGCTGTATCAAAAATAAATAAAACATTAAAAAAAAATGAAAAAAAAAAAGTTCTACGGGCAAGGCACCTGGGTGGCTCAGTCAGTTAGGAATCTGACTTCAGCTCAGGTCACATTCTCACAGTTTGTGAGTTCAAGCCCCTTTTCAGGCTCTGAGCTGACAGCTCCGAGGGGATCCTGTTTCAGATTCTGTGTCTCCTTCTCTCTCTACCCCTCCCCTACTTGTGCTCTTGTCTTTCTCTCTCTCAAAGAAAATAAATATATGTAAAAAAAATAAAGTAAAATGTTCTACGGGCAATGGGGCTGTCCAAATTTTAGTCTTATTTCCAATTTCCTCATCATAGAAGACTCACTGTAAAAGATATTCTCTCATCTAAATTGAGCATCAATTTGACCAGAAAAACCAACCAACCCCCCCTCTAAAATCCCAAGTGTGCTTAACTACAGTTTTAGTCAGACCTTGACATTTTTACTTAATTCAAGGTTTAGATGTTTCTGGAAACGTCTTACTGTTCACCTTTAAATGTCTGTGACACATTTATGACTAGAGAACAGACGGTGCTGCTGACAAGGAAGGAACGGAGCAGGAGTATTTTCATCTTACGATCTCTAACTGCTGACCGTAGTCTTCACTCTCCATAACCTTGATCAGCGGCTTCAGCTTTTCTTTCAGCTTCTTCCCCTCATTCAATGGAAGAAGGAAGCGAAGTCTCATGTGGGCACGTTCGATCTTCATCTTCTCCTTTAACTGTTTTATCACTTCCAGAGCCTGGCAGGACGAAATGGAAAACGTTGGCAATGCCTTTGCTACTTTTGCTGCATTACTGTGTAAGGTATTCACAACAAAGCACTTTCCATCCGGCTGAAGCAGTCGCTCTTCTTGGATAGGACACAAAGGACATAAGCAACCGTAGAAAAGGAAAGATAAACTGGACTTAAAGATGACAAACTTTTAGATTTCAAAAAACTACTAAGGAAGTGAAAAGACAACCCATTAAATAGGTGAAAATATTAGTAAATCATACATTGGATGAGGTACTGGTATCCAGAACTCTGACAACTTGATAATGAAGAAACAAATAAAGAATGGTCGGGGCGCCTGGGTGGCTCAGCGGGTTAAGCTCTGACTTCAGGTCAGATCTTTCAGTTTGTGGGTTCGAGCCCCGCATCAGGCTCTGTGCTGACACTCAGAGCCTGGAGCCTGCTTCAGATTCTGTGTCTCCCTCTCTCGGCCTCCCCTCTGCTCATACTCTGTCTCTCTCTCAAAAATAAACATTAAAAAAAATAAAAAAATAAAAAGAAGAATGGTCAAAGAATCTAAATAGTGGTTTCTTCAAAGATGATCAAGCGTCAACAATCATATATTATTAGAGAAATGCAAGTCAAAGCCAGAAGAGTACACCCACAATGGCTTTAATGAAAAAAATGGATTAGTAACAAGTATCATCAAAGACGTGGAGAAATTGGAGCCCCTGAACATGGATTGTGGGAATGTGAAATGCCTCAGCTGTTTTGGAAAACAGATTCTTCAGATTCTGAGTCTCTTCCTCTCTCTGCCCTTCTCCTGCTTATGCTCTGTCTCTCTGTCTCTCAAAAGTAAATTGACATTAAAAAAAATCATTTAGAAAATGGTTTGGCAGTTCCTCAAAAGATTAAATAGTGCTGCCATTTGACCTAGCAATTCCATTCCTGGGTAGAGAGAAATGAAACTCATCCACACAGAAACTTGTAATGAATTTCACAGCAACATTATTCATGATAGCTAAAAAGCAGAAACAACCCAAATATCCATCAACAGACGGACGAATCAACAGAATATGGTATTTTCATACAATGGGTTATTGCTGAGTCCTAAAAAGGAATGAAGCACTGATGTGTACAACAGGTTTGAACCTTCAAAGGGCCACATATTTTATGAGTCCATTTATATGAAATGCCTGGAAGAGAAAAGTCCATAGAAACAGAAAATAAGTTTGCCAAACAGTTGTGAGGAGGAGGATTTGAGGAGTGAGTGCTAATGGCTTCAGGGCTCGGGGGGTGATGGAAATGTCTCAAATTAGGTAGTCGGGAAGGCTGCAAAAACTTCGTGAATCCGCCACTGAATTGTTCACTGTAAAAAAAGTGACTTGTAGTCCTGTGAATTAGATATAAGTGAAAAAAATCTAAAATGTGGGGTTGAAAGGAGATAAAAATCCAAGTGTTATCTGTAGAGGTTTGATGTGGATGGGAAGATGGGAGCTACCATACATTTGTGTTTAGTTAAATGAATTCCATTACTTTTCCCTGTAACCCCCATCGTTTCCTTCCGTCCTCCCCCAAACCTCCTACCCCACTGCTTCCAAGCAGTATCCCTTTATGACCACAGACCATTTTTAATATTTTCCTCAGAGAAAATGGATTTTCATTGGGATACTTCTTAACATGAAAAAGCCACTCACCTGCTGTTTTGTACTCTTATTGGTTTTGACTGAATAGTGGATGTCCTTCATGGCTCTCTCTATAAGGATCACGGTGTATGGTCTCCTTGTTTCAGGGTTCACACACTTGTCGGCCACAATAGTTGCAATGTCCCTGAACATCTGCTCCAGCTGTGTATGCCGCTCCTTATCTGACACTTGAACCTCTCCTTTAGTCAAAATCTAAAAAAACCCCAAGATTTAAATGTCTTTATTGCACATTCTTTGTTAACTGGCCACAAGAATTAATTACTTGGAGAGAAAATTAAATTCCATCCTCTTCAGCTACTCCTATATAGGTAATAATCTGAGCTCTGCCTAAAATGATGCACTGGATTATCTTGTGCTCTGAGATTTTACTTATTGAGGTGGCGGAAGGGGAAATGGCAATCTAGGCAAAAGTTGTGAATGTGAAATCCTTGAAAAGAAATTCTATTTCCAGGTATTACACTAAAAATATATAAATGGACAAAAATAAGGTAACTTAGTAGACAAAATATATTCATGTCCTGAATTATTAAAAATGATGCCGCACAAAAAACTCCCCAAGTAATCGGACTAAAACGAGGAGAGAACCTGAATAGACATTTTCTCAAGCAAGACGTACAGATGCCCAACAGACACATGACAGGATGCTCAACATCACTCCAACACCACTCATTGTCAAGGGGATGCAAATCAAATACACAATGAGTTATCACTTCACACCTATCAGAATGGCTAAAAATATAAAAAAACAAGAAACCAACAAGTGTTGGCGAGTAAAAGTGCACTGTTGGTGGGAATGCAAACTGGTACAGCCACTGTGGAAGGCAGTACGGAGGGTCCTCAAAAAAATAAAAATAGGGCCTCCTGGGTGGCTCAGTTGGTTAAGTGTCCGACTTCGGCTCAGGTCATGATCTCACAGTTCATGGGCTCGAGCCCTGCATCGGGCTCTGTGCTGACAACTTAGAGCTTGGAGCCTGCTTCGGATTCTGTCTCCCTCTCTCTGCCCCTCCCTTGCTTACTCTCGGTCTCTCAAAAAAAAAAAAAAAAAAAAAAAAGAACTACCATGTGGTCTTGTAACTTCACCACTGGGTACTTACCCAAAGAAAATGGAAACACTAATTTCAAAAGATATTTGCACCCTAATATTTATTGCGGTATTATTTTCAAGAGCCATGACACAACCTAGGTGTCCACTGACAGAAGAATAGATAAAGAAGAAGTATACATACACAATGGAATATTACTCAGCCATAAGTAATATCTTACATTTGCAATGACATGGATGGACCTACGTGGTATGATGCTAAGTAAAATAAGTCATAGAGAGACTAATACCATATGATTTAACTCATATTTGGAATTTTAGAAATAAACAAAGGGCACAAAAAAAAAGACTCTTAACTATAGTGGCCACCAGAGGGGAGGTGGGTATAGAATGGGTGAAATAGATAAAGGGGATTAAGAGGTACACATTTCCAGTTATAAAATAAGTTGCAGAGATGAAAAAACAGCATACGGAATATAGTCAATAAAACTAATAATGGTGACAAGTGGTGACGACCCTTAACATGGTTAGCACTAAAGTATAGAATATACACAAAAGAATGTATAGTAACATATATTGTTGAATCACGATGTTGTACACCTGAAACTAATTCTAACGCTGTATGCTAATTATGTCAATTAAAAACGTGATGTTGGGGCGCCTTGGTGGCTCAGTCAGTTAAGCATCCGGCTTTGGCTCAGGTCATGATCTCATGTGCTGACGGCTCAGAGCCTAGAGCCTGTTTCAGATTCTATGTCTCCCTCTCTCTCTGACTCTCCCCTGCTCGCGCTGTCTCTCTCTCTCTTTCAAAAATTAATTAAAAAAAACATTAAAAAAACAAAAACGTGATGTTACTCAGATCAAACTATTGTATAACTATTCACACCTAAAAAATAATGTTTCAAATTTAACATACCTATAAGTACTCCTAATATAAAAAACGTTAGGGTGACTTATGCTGCAGCTCTTAGAACTCACCTGCTTACAGATTTCTGTCTGGTCATCTGTTCCAAATGCACTGATCAGATCTTCCTTCTTTGCAACTTGACCTTTAGAAACATTTACAAACACTGAGTGGGTCTGTAGAACTTCATCAAGGTCTTTTTCCCTTGTGACAGCAGGAGAGAAAAGTCCTAAGTGAACACACTTGAAACTTGGAGATTCATTCACATTTAAATACAAGATGGCAATGACATAAATAGCAAGGAACAACGAATATTCCTAACCCTCAGTTCGAGGGAACATCTTCAAAACTCAGAACCACATCTATACCCCCACTTACTCATTGGAGGAAAACGTCACGGATCTTGGAGGAAAACGTCACGGATCATGTATGAAACACTGAGCCGTGGGGGCAGAGGGCTGGCTGCTGCCAGGGATAACCGATCCCTAGATGGCAGCAGCGAAGACACTACTACGCACTTGGTGAAACTACAGGGCAAAGATCTGTGACATCAGGATGTACTGTAGCTACGGAAGTATTCGGAACACTGGATCCCAACCTTTTAATAATATTATTTTGGCAAAAGGAGCGTATTTTGGGGATTTCCTGGCTGTAGCTTTTATGACACCAACCAATTAAAACAAAACTCCAAACCAATAACCCAAACCACACCAACTCAACAAAAAGGGGAACCCTGGATTTAGGGGCGAAGCTCGGGAAAGACAGTGACTTTTCACGCTCACTGCGGGAATAAGTTGTCCTTTTCCTTCCCTGTCAAGCCACCACCAGCTCGAAGACTTGGGGTAGGCCGCCTCGGAGGCTGCAAGCTCCTGTCAGAGCTCCCATGGGGAGGGTCACTCACACGCCGCTCCGCCAGCCGACGACTTTGTTCTTGTAGCAGGCGATTTCGAAGCGCTTCCCGGCGCGCTTCATCCGTACCACGGCCACATTGGTTAGGCGGATCTGGTTGGTGGGGGTGAAGATCGACATGGTGGCTGCTTAAAGCCCTTGGGTCTGGTGAACCAAGGCAGCCCCGCGCCACAGGCCTGAGGACAAGCTGCGCCTCGGTGTAACGACCCGGCGGCGCGCGGCACGACTACTGTCTGCCCGGACGGCCGCCACAATGCACCCAGTTGACTTATTGCGCAGGCGTCAGGTGTGGCGGAAACCGGACGAAGAAAAGTGAGCAACAGCGCCTGCGCATTGTGGCTTTTACGACATCGATCCTCTCGCGACAAGAGAAGCGCTCTTCCTTGATGTAATTTACATCCGCCAATGAGCTAAGAGCTCTGATTGGCTGATGATGCTGAGGTTTTAGCTACCGGCTGGAGACGTAGCGTCGTCCCTTCAGAGTTACGCAGATTTCGGAGTCGTATTCTCCTTCAACTTCTCTTATGGAAAAATTGTAGAATAAAAAACTTGGGAGACACGTGTGATGAACCCCCATGAACCCATCGTTCTTCTTCAACAGTTATCAACATTTTGCCATTCACGTTCCATTCTCCCCTCCCTTTTTTAATCAGAGTAGTTTAAAGCAAGTCAAAAGGTTTTAGCTTTACAGTCGTACTCCTCACAGATGAACGCAACAAGATATTCCTTAATATCAACTAATAGCCAGTCCATAACCCAATTTCTCGAAATAATGCCTTTTTACAATCAGTGTGTTTCAAGTGAGGTTCAAACGAGACCCAGATTGCGTCTGGTTGATGATACGCTTTTAACACGCCCATCTTTTCCAGGTTTTTTCCTATGCTACGCCTGTCTTGACCCCGCTTCCCTCTAGACCCGCCAGCAATCCCAGAGGAGCCGGGAGGGCTCTGGCTTCCTAGCTTGGACCTGTAGGCGTGGCTTCCCCCTGGGCCCGCCCTCTAATCCTCTTAACCAATCCGGACGGGCCGGCGAGTGGCATGGCTGCCCCCAGCTCTTTGGGCTCAGGATATACTGTTAATGCTTCAAGGTAGTCTGGTCGTCTCCCGGTGTCCGATCCGGCCGCCAGGTTCTTCAGGTCTGCAGTCCTAGTCTGTCGGGGCGCAGGGCCTGGGCTCTGAGGAGAATGGGTAAGCTGCCCTCCTGCCCCCGACGGGCAGAATCGTGGAGGTAGAGGGGAGAGGAAACCGTTTTTCTCAGACTCTCCTGGCGGAGTGGCGTCCTCGAGGACCGTCCTTCAGAGATTGTTGCACTTGTCGGCCCGGGACTGGAGCCGCTGACAGCAAGGGAGGATTGAACTTTGCTTTTGACCTGGCTTTTGCCTTATGAGGCTAGGGGATGAGTTCAGAAGAACAATGCTTCTAACCTCAAGTAAAACGCCTAGAGAACTGCCCACTCTCTTTACCCACGTGTGTTGAGGGTTTTTGGTCTTTTTCCACGGTGGAGCATCACCTGTAAACCACAGAATTTAGGCTTCGCCTTTTGAAATTGCCTCCAGTTAAACATTTGAGGCCAGGGCCATTCATATGTCTCTAAAAAAACGGGGTATGAGGTCAGTTGCAAGTAGCAGTGGGTCTTTAAAATAAAAGAAGAGTTTAGTACTCTTTAAAGCTTTTCTTATGGAGCACACAAAACACAGCAGAGTTAATTCCACATAGTGTTTTGACTTTGTTCACTTCTCTTGCTTTCAAGTGCTATATTCCAAATGAAGGTGCAGTTTTGTATATTTTTCGGAGTTAGCATTGTTACGATAATTTTATCACATCACCACATGCAGTGGTATATTGTTTTTTTTTTAGAGTTGATTTTTTTAGATTTCTTAGCTGGGTTGTTAAATGTGAAGGTTGGTTTTATTTTATTTTTTATTCTTAACATAAGGATGGGCAGCTTTGTATATGTAACTTTGTATAAAATTACATGTGTGTATCGTTTTAAATTTAGATCCTTCTTTGGATACATGGGACTTCTCTTCACCTTTAATATCATTATGGATAAACAGGTTTTACATATATTTGGGCTTTGCCTTTGGCATTAGCCTTTGGATTTGTTTCCAGATTGTCATCAGGAAGCAGGTAAGTGGAGTTGGTTTTTAAAGGAGAGTATTAAGGCATTAGATTTATAGAGAATTTAGAGTGCACGTTTTCAAAGGTTTTCAGAAAAGCTAAAAGGAACTTTTAGTCACTTTTATGTTTGGTCTCTACATAGTTTTTTTTTTTAATGCCTAAAAATTTTATTCTCAGTTTTTAGAGACTGATTTATTATGGACTTAGTTATTTATGTTTTCTTTGATGGGCTATGGATGTTTTAGTCTTAAGATAGAGGAAGAGCTCATAATGAAAAATTAAGCCTTCATAAGAAAGTCAATTTTAAAAGAGTAGTAGTTTTCTGTTTTCTTACCACTAATTAAGGATAAAAAAATAAGTTCCTTGTCTCATTTTAACAAAGCACATTATAGATGAATGTATGTATAGTTTTGTCCTGGAGGAATTGGGAATCTATATAGTCTTTTTTTTTTTTTTTATGTTTATTTTTGAAAGAGAGAGACAGAGCATGAATGGGGGGGAGGGGCAAAGAGCGTGGGAGACAGAATCTAAAGCAGGTTCCAGGCTCTGAGCTGTAAGCACAGAGCTCGATACGGGGCTTGAACCCGTGAACTGTCAGATCGTGACCTGAGCCAAAGTTGGATACTTAACCAACTGAGCCACCCAGGCACCCCAAGGGAGTCTTTATAGTTTTAAGAATCGTATGTCCAGCCTTTAAAGGACCTAATTATACCGAAGGGTTAATATTTGGGGGAGTACAGAAAGATTAAGAGAATAGTAAAATCGGCCATTGTCTGTGCTGTCATCACTATCAAAGTTGGGAAAAGATTCAAACTTGTCGGATTTTGTGTAGTTGTTTATCTTTAAGGACAAGAACTCAAAGGATAAATCCGTTCCAAAAGCAACTCGGGATTTGATGACAAACGGTCATATCGCTCTGCAAAAGAAGGACATCTTTGTGTCTGGAGTGAAGATTTTTTATGGTTCCCAGACTGGAACAGCAAAGGTGAGAACTTTATATGATATTTTTCCTTGGGTTTTTTGATCTTTTAGAAGATTCCTTAGAGGTGTCCATTCACAGTGAACTGAATCGGTCTCCTAATTTTTTTGTTTTTCATCTTCTTTTTTCCCTTCTCCAGCATACCTTTTTCCTTTCTAGGGTGTTGGGTGGGTTTTTAACTCTTGTGCCCAGTTCCAGCTGATTGGTGGTGTCTGAGGGTCACTTGTCATGAGAAGCTTGCTTCTGCCTCAGCAGCGTGGAGAGTTCTAAGCTTATTATTGATGGTAGATGCGGAAGTGGGCGATAAAAAAAGAGAATGTCAGCAGTAGCATCCAGGGTTGGATGGGCCCGGACTTTCACAACCTCACACATCTACTTAAAATGTTTTGATTAAATAGTGCTAAAAGTGTTAAGCATAGACATCGAATACTGTTTAAAGTAGATATATGGTACAGATACGTTTGCTGTCGGCTTGTTTGTTGTGACGGTCACAACTATTTAGTGTTTTCTAGGAAAAAAGTCTAAGGCAAACATGAAAATGCAGTTTAAAAATCAAGGTCAATTTATTTTTGTGTGGTACTAGAGAGGGTTGTCCTGCCCTCTTGTGGATGTTTTGTAGAATACTGTTTCTCTGTGTTTCAGAACTCTAGCGCAGGCTCCGCTCCACACCCTAGTTGAAGGTCACTTCATATTAAGTTCAGTCTTAAGCAACCGGGGTGGAAAACCGGAAGAAATGTGAAAAAGGAAGCTGAGCAGCCCCAACAAAGTCCTTTTAAGTTATTCCTAAAAGATCTCACAGCCTCTTTCTCTGTGCGTTTAAAAAATTTTTTTAAAAAATAGACACTTGAAGATTGTAGCAAATCCAGGTGTATGGAGGGTTCATGGTGAAAAGTGCTTTCTAGTGAATCTCTTCAACATTTCTTATTTTTGATTCCTCTGGTGGCTACTTCTTTATGCTGTGTTTCCAGACTGATCGATGTTAGATAAAAGTTCTTGACTTCTTTTTTTTTTTTTTAACTTTTAATGTTTTATTTATTTTTGATACAGAGAGAGACAGAGCATGAGAGGGGGGAGGGGCAGAGAGAGAAGGAGACACAGAACTGGAAGCAGTCTCTGGGCTCCGTGCTGTCAGCACAGAGCCCAATGCAGGGCTCGAACCCATGAACCATGAGATCATGACCTGAGCTGAAGACGGAGGCTTAACCGACTGAGCCACCCAGGCCCTCCAAAAGTTCTTGATTTCTTATATTAGTTAACACAGTTAACGTAAATATCCGTTGTTGGTCCGTTGACTTAGTGTTGTCGGCCACCTCCCTGTTGATACTGGTCTGATGAGCCTCCTTAAAGCTGTACCATCTGCATTTCTTTCTTCTGCTTCACTTTTAATGGATTCATATTTGCTGCGTGTGGATTAGTTTTTCCTTACAGCTTTGATGGTAAGCTTTGTCTTACACCAGGCAGTTTGTTGATGAAAAGGCTAGTCTTCTCATTCCTTTGTAGATGACTTGATTCTTAGGTTTCTGAAGCTCTTAGAGTCGTGTCTCTGTGCTTGAGGTTTGGAACTTTTTTGAGATGGTGCCTATCTTGGATCTTTTTTTCAGCTGTTGTGCTGAATGGACACTTGGGCTCTTTTGAAGATTTATGAGCATTTCTGCTAATACTTTTGGGCATATTTTTTCCCTTCCATTTTCTCTGTTTTTTTTTTTCTTCTTTCTGACACTCGTGTTAGCTGGATCCTAGAGCTTTTGGATGGCTTCTTTGTCTTAAATCTTTTTCTCTGACTTCTGTAACTCTTTTTCTTTCCACTCTCGGTTCTGGGATTTCGATTCCAAACCTCTTTTTGAATGTTTTAGTTTGGTTCTTACGTTTTTAGTTGCAAAAACACCATTTTGTTCATTTTTAAAACACGTTTATGGGGCTCCTGGGTGGCTCAGTCAGCTAAGCCTCCGACTTCGGCTCAGGTCAGATCTCACGTTCCTGGGTTCGAACCCTGTGTCAGGCTCTGTGCTAACAGCTCAGAGCCTGGAGCCTGCTTCTGGTTCTGTATCTCCTTCTCTCTCTGCCCCTCCCCCTCTCATGCTCTGTCTCTCTCTGTATAAAAAAAACCAAAAAAACGTTTATTTAGTTTTGAGAGAGAGCTCGTGCACATGAGCAAGTGGGGAGGGGCAGAGAGAGGGAGACAGAGGATCCCAAGAAGGCTCCATGGTGACGGCACAGAGCGTGATGTGGGGCTCACATTCACGAACTGTGAGATCAGGACCTGAGCTAAAGCCGGGCACTTTCTGAAGCTGCTATTTTTCTTTCCTGCTGCTAGTTCTTATCAAGTTCCTGGTGATCCATGGTTTTCTGTTCATATTTAGACAGAAAGATGGGCTAGCTGGTGTGGGTTTTCTCTGTTCTTGTGTGAACATATTTGTGCTCTCTAATTAGAAATTTTTCACCAATGTTCTGTGCAGGGTGGGCCAGGGCATACCATGTGACCTATTGGCCCCGTATCTCCCTCTACTTACCACCTCCATTTTTTTTTTTTTTAAGACTAAAGCTCTGTAAAGGTATCTGCCACCCTCTCCAAATCTCCAGTTTCCATCCTCCTGTTTTTCCCGGACCACTTGTGTTAGGCTTGCATGCCCTGATGTGTCCCCGGAGATTTCCATGTTGCTAATTCATTCTCGCCCCTCATCTTACTTGACACTCTTCTCTAGATCATCCTCTTCCTTGGCCAAGGCTAGTCTTCCTCACTTGTCATCTGCTAATTTCTCCTCCTCTGCTTGGCCTCTAAAGGTAGGAAGGTCCCACGGCACAGTCCTTGAGACCTTGTCTTTATTTGCACTCACGGTGCTCTCTCAGGGATCTTATTATATAGACCTTCATGTTCTTACCTAGTCGATACGGTTTGGCAGACCTTTTCTATAAAGGGCAAGGTGTTTTATTTTTGATAGTATATATTTAGGCTTTTAGTTTTTGTGAACCGGTCTTTGGGTCTTTGTTGCCACGGTGTGGATGCAGCCCCAGGCAATATGTAAATAAGCGTGACTTATGTGACTGTGTTCCAGTAACTTGTGCCTGCAGAGCCAAAGGGAGGGCTGGATTTGACCTGCAGGCCTTAGTTCTCCTGCGATGATGGCCCTGGGATTTATGGCTCTAATCTGAACTGTTCCCCTCAATTCCAGTCTCTCATATCCACTTACGTGTCTTAGATCTTCTTGGATGTCTAGTGGGCATCTCAGAATCCAGATACTCAAGCTGAACTCCCAATTTTTTTTGTCCAAACCTTTTTCACTTAAATAGTCTTTTTCTTTTTTTTTTTTTTTTTGGTTTTTTTGTTTTTTGAGACAGAGAGATTCAGAGCATGAGCGGGGAGGAGCAGAGAGAGAGGGAGGCACAGAATCAGAAGCAGGCTCCAGGCTCTGAGCTGTCAGCACAGAGCCCGACGCGGGGCTCAAACCCACAAACGTGAGATCATGACCTGAGCCGAAGTGGGAGGCTTAACCAACTGAGCCACCCAGGCTTCACTTAAACAGTCTTGACTGACTTCATCTTTCCAGTTGTGTAGTTCAAAAAAACCCTTGACTTCTCTCTTTTTCCGACTCCCCAATCCCCATGCAGTTTGTTAGCAAATGCTGTGTATTCTACTTCCAGAGTGGATCCAGGTGCCAGCCACTTCTCAGCACTGTGGTTCGGGGCACCCTCAGAGTTTGTCCAGATCACTGCAGTCCCATCCCTTTCATTCAGCGCCCACCCCCGGCTTCAGGGTCCTCTCAGCTCAGCAGCCACAGGGACTCTGAAAACTTAAGTGGAACCACATTCCCAGCAGTGACCTTCTCATTCACTTAGACTAAATGCCACAGTGCCCACAGTGGCCGGGGGGCCCTCACGTCCGGTTTTCTGTTCTCTCTTTTACCTCATGTCCTTGGCTCTCCAGTCTTGCTGACCTCCTTGCCAAGCCTGCTCCCTCCTTTGGGCCTTTTCACTTCCGTGTTACCTCTCTTTGGGGTCACCTCATGGCTTGCTCTCTCATTTCCTTCAGGTTTGGCTCAAATCTTCACCTTTGAGACCACTTCTCCCGTTCTGACACCGTCTACCCAGAGTTTTTGTCAGATTCCATAGGTATAAGGGCCCAGTCGACAAGACTTGTCTCCACGTCAGATGCCAGAGGCCGCTCGACCCAGGGGCCACCTGTGCTTGTGACTGGACCAGCTGTAAATTCGAATCCATGGTCCTCCTTAGGTTTGATAATTTCCTAGAATGATTCACAGAACTCAGGAAATTGCCCGACTGGCTACATTTACTGGTTTCTTGTAAAGGATACAAGGTAGAAACAGACACATGGCTGACATGCATAGGGCAATGTGGTAGATTCTTCGTGAGGAGGGGTCCAGGGGAGGCGAGCGAAGCAGTGCTGTTCCCAAAGGCTGATGGCCAGTGGACACAGGGACGTTCCTAAAGGCTGATGGCCAATGGAAACGTGAACAAGGGACGCCCCTCAATGGAAGCATGGATGTTCCCGGAAGACAAGGGAAATGTGAATGTCTTCGAAAGAAATGGAGACGGAGCAAGAGCTGATGGCTAATGGCAAACTTTATTAGGAACAGCATCTTATTTTTTACCCTCTTACAAGCATGGAGAGCACAGTAAATGTTTAGTCAGCAGTAAATGTTTGACCAGAACAATAGATACAGATAAAAAAAAAGTATAGAACAGGAACAGCTTGCTGCTGTGCATGGGCGCTGATGCACTTGGTTGGTGACCAGGGAGGCTCTGTTCTGCACGTTCTCCTGGGACCTCATCAAGTCCCTTGTTCCCAGGGACAGTTCCTCCCATTCCCCAGCAATCACATGGCTGATAACCAGGAAAGGCTCTGAATCTCTGGCTTCGTAGTTCCTGATGCGCTTGGCCGGCAACCAGGAAGGCTCTGTCCCGCATGCCCTCTTGGGACTCCAACAAGTCCCATGTTCCCAGCGCACTGAGAACAGAGGCCATGCAGGGACGGTTCCTCCCATCCCCCAGCAGGGCAAGGTATGGTGGGGAGGGGTGGCTCCGAGCTTCCGGGCCCCTTTCCGTGCTCCACCTCCTCAGTGTATCAATGTGTTCACCAACCCAGAAACTCCCCGAATCCTGTCATTTAGTGGTAGTAACGGACATTTCAAATCATTGGCCATTGATGATTGAACTCATTGGGAACGATGGTACTGAAAGGTCTAAACCTCTAATCATGTTGCTGGTCTTGTGGTGACCAGCCCCCATCCTGAAGCTACCTGAGGCCCGTCTCCCCATGAGTTATTTCATTAGTGTACCTAAGTCAGTAAGTTCCAAGGGTTTTAGGAGCTTTGTGCCAGGAACTAGGGACAAAGACTGAATACGTATACGTATATTTTTATCTACGCACCTATCCTGACACTCCCAACTGTCCCCGTGACCTGTAACACTATGTTACTTTTCTTCTACAGCGCTGGTCATCCTCTGATTAACTGTGTCTTTTCTCATTTCTTTGTTCTGTCTCTGCCCATTAGAACATAAGCTCCCTGAAGGCAGGGACCACGTGTGTCTTGTGCACTGTTGTGTAATCTTGCCCAGAACTGAGCCTGGCATAGTAGATGCCCAGGAAATTAATAGATGCTTGGTAGGCTTGGCTCTAGTCGTGGGCGGTGGGGAGCCAAGTATAGACCACCAAGCAAAAAAATAGGAAGGCGTTTTCCAGGCGTTTCCAACACCTGGCTAGAGGTTTGAGCTTTCCCCAAACATTGGGTTCATTTTGTTTGGAGAACAGCGAGCAGTTGTTTTGTCTGGGGGTAAAGGGCAGACGTTGCCTCGGCTCTGTGTGCACTTGTCCCGTATACAGATTGTCTGCTGATTGGTTCTTCCCTGCCCCAGGGTCCCCCCCAGCTTTGCCGTAGTGGCTGACCCTGAGCCCAGAGTCCCTCTGCGGTTCTATCAGGAATATGGACCGTCCCCTAGGGCTTTCTCCTCCTTGTCAACCTGCTTTTGTTTGCTTTTTATCTTCCAGAAATATGTCATCTTATATACCACATTCTCTTCCCTATTAAGTATTTCTTACCACCTGTATGCTTATTCTAGTGGGGCAAAGCAGCTGGAATGTCAAAAAGCCAATTTAGATTTGGGCCCGAATATGTACTTACAGAGAACAGCATAGTTGAATGAGTGATCTCCGTAAAGATGCTTGAGAAAATGGTAGAAGTGAGAATAGAGTTTGTGTTTATGATGATAAATGTCAGTTACCGCAAAAAGTTTTTCATGATAAATGCCTGTTCCCTTGCCAATGGGAGTAAATGAAGACTATACTTTGCTTATTTAGCTCATTGAAGAGTTTATGTGATTTTTCCCCCCATTAGGGATTTGCAGCAAGTCTTGCTGAAGCAGTTACCTCCCTAGATCTGCCCGTGGCAGTTATTAATCTCCAAGAATACGATCCAGACGATCATCTAGTAGAAGAGGTTGGTAATTGTGTTAGTTTTTCTTCAGTCCAGTTCAGACTTGTCAAATGTAACTAACTGACCTCCTGTGTTCTAGGATGAATAGAATCTTCAGAATAAGTGTAATTTTCATGCTAAGGAATTTCAGTTGGCTGAGTTTGCAGTGTCAGAGGTGTTGAATGTGTGGTGCGGTGGTCTCTCCTGGGGCGGGGGTAAGGGTGGGGAGGCTTGGGTGGCCTGAAGTTCCCTCCTCCCTCCTGAGCCCATCTCATGAGCCAGGGAAGGTTGTGGCTGATGGCTGTGTGTGAAGCCTGTGAACCGCAGGAGAGCTTGCCGAGAGGTCAGGAGCCCTTGGGTAGCAGGAAGAGGATGGCTTTGGGGGTCACGGAAATCTCTCACTACCTGTGTGACCTCCGTGCGTTACTTAACGTCTCTGTGGGTTGAATTTCTTCACCCGAGATATGGCCCTTCCTCTCGGCTAGTTATACTCTGAGGGATTTGCTTCCCAGCAGTGATTCTCAAGGGTTGTCCTTGAACGAGCGCTATCAGCGTCTCCTGGGAACTTGTTAGAAATGCAGGCCAGCCCCGCCGAATCACAGTCTGGATGTGGGACTGCATTTTTACAGGGGCTCCAGGTGATTCTGAAGCTAAAGTTGCAGAAGTTGAGGCACAAGACAGCCATAGGCAGTGTGTAAACGAATGAGTGTGCAGTGTTCTGATAACACTTTACTTTTAAAAAAACAGGCCGCAAGCGGGGCCGGGCCTCTGGGACATAGTTTGCAGCCCCTTCCTAGTGGATAACCTCCTAGCCATAACTGTCCATTTCTTTCTCCCGTAAGAATATAAAGGGGTGCAAATGAGTGACCTTGAATCTGCTTATAATTACTTGTGAAAAGTTAATAGCAAACTTTGAGGTTTAATTATTTTTTTGCTATCAAAGTATTTTGAGATTTAATTATTAATAAAGGTTTGCTTATAACTTACCTCATGACTTGGAATTTAAAAACATTTTTTTGAAGTTTTTATTTATTTTGAGAAACAGAGAAAGAATGTGAATGAGGGAGGGAGGATCCTAGGCAGGCTTACACTTGGTCATGACCATGAGATCATGACCAAGGCTGATGTCAAGATCTGGCTGAGCTGCCCCAGGTGCCCTGTGACTGGGAATGTTTGGGGTGCATTCAGGCAGATGGAACACCACGCTGGCAGGACGGAAGGTGTGTTTTGTGTCCCCACGTAGGTGATGGTGCCTAGGTTAAGTTACCTTACATTTAACACATTTTACTGCATTAATTTTTCAGGTAGTTTTGAAGAGATCTTTCTGTATTTCTTCCTGACGGATTTGGATTTTGTTTCTGTTAGGACAGTTGGAGATGACAGGAGCTTATAGTCTGAGGACTGGAATGGAGGATATGGTGAAGGGCCCAGGGGTACATTGGCAGGGGCAAGAGACCCGGTTTTCTCCCCATGCCAAGTGTCCTTGCTCTGTTTTGTTCCACTTTTGAAAATGAATTAACACTTTGAGAGCACCCTTCATCCTTAGAGATTAGTATTAACGTGGATGTCAGCATTTATAAAGGGATTTTATTCACTGGTGAGTTATATCGTGAATATTCTTCTGAACTAATCACTTCCTTGGCTAGGTTACCAGTAAAAACATTTGTGCCTTCCTGGTTGCAACGTACACTGACGGTCGACCCACGGAAAGTGCAGAGTGGTTCTGCAAATGGTTAGAGGAAGCAGCCAGTGATTTCCGATTTGGCAAAACTTACCTGAAGGGTATGAGATACGCTGTGTTTGGCCTGGGAAATTCTGCCTACGCGAGCCACTTCAACAAGGTAGGTACGAGGTAGGTGAACGTTGAATTGTAGGGATAAATTCTCTTTTAATTAAAAAAAAAATTCACACGTGTGTGTGTGTGTGTGTGTGTGTGTGAAATAAACCACAAACTTTGGTACTTAATAATAAGTAACTTGTTGTGTTACTCTGTTAAGTGGGGAATTGCTACCCATATGTATCCAAGCTTGGTGCATAGAGGGCTCTCAGTGCATTTTTATTGAATAAAATGCTTAGACCTCCTTGTCTAGTGTCTCAGTGGCCTAGATTCACGGCCACTGAGTCCAGTCTGCTGTCCCAGGCAGAACCTTGTGGATGGGAGATCAGTGGTTCTTTGGACTTTCTCAGCTGCCTGGTCTATATTTGACCAACCTTTATGACCCAAGATAACTCTGAATACAATTGAGCTCATTATCTTTTAATGATTCTTTTTAATGCTTATTTAATTTTGAGAGATAGAGACAGAGGACGAGTCGGGGAGGGACAAAGAGAAAGGGAGACACAGAATCCCAAGCAGGCTCTAGGCTCTGAGCTAGCTGTCAGCACAGAGCCCAGTGCGGGCGTCGAATCTAGGAACTGTGAGACATGACCTGAGCCAAAGTGGGACACTTAACCAACTGAGCCACCAGGTGCCCCAAAATATTTTTAAAACTTAAAAAAAAAATGTCTTCTGCAGAATCGTGTCAGAATGTAACCCATGTAGCACTTCAGGCTGGGGTTGGGGGGCCTGCTGCCCGTGGGCTCAGCTCCCTCTTTCCAGCAGGAGCCAGTGACAGGGGCCTGGAGGAACGTGGGCCTTTCACAGCGCGGTCAGAAGCCCATGACGTAGAGGACCGTGTTTTAGCTCGTCTCTCTCTCTGCAGGTTGGCAAGAACGTTGACAAGTGGCTCTGGATGCTTGGCGCTCATCGCGTGGTGGCCAGAGGGGAGGGTGACTGCAACGTGGTCAAAAGCAAACATGGCAGCATCGAAGCCGACTTCAGCGTTTGGAAGACCAAGTTCATCTCCCGGCTGCAGGCACTTCAGAAAGGCGAGAAAAAACCCTGTGGCGGCAACTGCAAGAAAGGCCAGTGCGAATCATCCGCGGTACGGAGCCTCTGTGTCCCTGTCCCGCCGCTTTGCCCCTGAACCTCACCTCTGCCCGGAGAAATGCCTTCTCTGGCTTCTAGTGAGAAGGAAGGTCTGAAACTCAAATGGTGGCGTTCTAGAGAGAGTGTGACCTTAGGAGGGAAGCCAGTTTGGGCTGCGTGCCTTCCCACGTCTCTTACTTAACGGTTGCACAGCCAGCAGCTAGGAGCCAGAGGCCTGACGTAAGGGATGTCCCAGGCCGAGCTCCTGTCCTTGTGTCCCCTGGCCACGTCCGCCTCCTGACCTGTCTCACTGAACGATTCCTGTAGTCGCTCAGACTGGAAGGCTGCCCCTGCCGAGGTTCCTGTCTTTCATCCCTCACGTTCTACGCAAGTCTCTTGGTTCCTTGTTCAGGTACCTGGTTCCTTGGAAGCTCGTGTCACCAGACTGTTTCACGGCTATTGGTCTGTCCTTTGGCCACCGGATCACTGTGTCATTAAGGAACCACTTTACATTCTGACTCACTTTCCACCCTTGTTCCTGTCATTACCCTTTGGGACAAAGCCATCCATGGAGGTGGTGGATCCAGAGGCCGGGGCTGCCATTGCCTGGGCTTCACACCCCCCAGCAGCCATGTTCCTCACTCACCTTCTGTGGTCACCTCTGAAGTTTCTTGTTCCTGTGACCTGAACTCTGACCTCCCTCAGGTGTCCTACTTTATTTAAAATTCTTTCGGTCCCATGCCTTTTTCATTGGAGAGGGAAAACTGCTTCCTTCACTTCTGCCCTCACCCAGGTTAGATTTTATGCTCATTCTTTTGTAAACGTTCTCAGTTGCCTTGCCCTCCACGCCCGTTTCTCACCCGAATGGCCAGACCCCAGGCCAGGTCGTAACCTCTCACCTGCCTTCCCCTTTGCCTGCTGCTTGCTCTTTGACCCTGGATTCCTGACCACAGGCCATGTGTGCACCCAGACCCGCCCAGCAGTCTCCAGCATTCTTGCCTGAGTTCCTCTTCTCATTCTCCAAGGTCACTGATCAATCCTCTCCTCGCCTGAGGGCGCCTGGATGGCTCAGTTGGGTGAGCATCTGACTCCTGATTTCAGCTCAGGTCATGATCTCACGGTTCACAGGTTCGAGCCCCACACCTGGCTTTGCACTGTCTGCACTTAAGATTCTCTCTCTCACGGGGCGCCTGGGTGGCTCAGTTGGTTAAGCATCTGACTCTTGATTACGGCTCAGGTCATGGTCTCACAGTTCATGAGTTCAAGCCCCATATCGGGCTCCAGGCTGGAAGTATGGAGCCTGCTTGAGATTCTCTCTGTTCCTCTCTCTGCCCCTCTCCTGTTCGTTCTCTCTGTCTCTCTCAAAATGAGTAAATAAACTTAAAAAAAAAAAAAAGATTCTCTCTCCCCCTCTCTCTGCCCCTTCCCTACTGGTGTGCTCTCTTTCACTCTCTCTCTCTCAAAAATAAATACATAAACCTAAAGACCTCTTCCTGCCCCTTCTTCCAGCTCTCATAGGAGGCCATCAGAGATTTCTGGTAACCCCCAACTCCATCCACACCCTGTCTCTTATGCGGCAGGAGACGGAGGATAGGAGTCCCGCAAGAGCCGCTCTGCGCATGTGCTGGAATCAAGGCCCCTGTCCCTTTGTTTATTGCGTCTCCTGCATCGTTAGTCTCGCTTGTTCCCAGCAGTTTATGAACGTGCCCCGGAATCACCTGTGTGCAAACAAGCAGGAAAAACAAATACAGAGCAAATGTTTCCTTTGTTCTGTGGGTTTCAGCGGCTGTTTTGTTTTTCTGTTCTCTTCTATAGCCAGATGTTTTGCTTATGTTTGCTTCCCTTCCCACCAGTTGGTCCTTAATATTTATTTTTACACTGTTTAAACAAATTGAGGTAGAATTCACGTGACATCCCATTACCCGCTGTAGAGGACACAGTCCAATGGTGTTGGCTACAGTCAGCCTGTGCGACCTGTTGTGTATGTGTTGCTACACTTGTTCACTCTTCAAAGGCTCGCTGGTTTCCTGCTGATCTGTGTCCACGTTTGCTGGCTCTTCCGCCGGCTCAAGTCTGCTGCTGAAACCCTCCAGGAGATTTTATTTTATTTTATTATTTTTATTGTTATTATTTTTAATGTTTATTTTTGAGAGAGATGTTGTGAGAGTAGAGGAGGAGCAGAGGGAGGGAGACCCAGAATCTGAAGCAGGCTCCAGGCTCTGAGCTGTTAGCACAGAGCCCGACGTGGGACTCATACCCACGGACTGTGAGATCATGACCTGACCTGAAATAGGACGCTTATCCCACCGAGCCACCAGGGAGATTTTAGTTTGCTCCTTATACTTTTCAGATCAAGAATTTCTTTGTTTCCTTTTTGTAAGGATATTCTCATTGTGTTGATACTCTTTTTCGACATTGTTCTTCTGGTTTCCTTCAGCTCTTGCAGCATGTTTAAGACCATTGGCTTACAATCTTTTGTCTAGTCTAGTCCAGCGTCAGGGATGGTTTTGGTTGATTCCTTCTGCAGATGGCCAGACTTTTTTATTTCTTTGGTGCTTCATAATGTTGCATTGAAAACTGCGAGTTTTGAATATTATAGTGCATCAACCCTGGAAATCAGATTCTTTCCCCTCCTCCAGGTTTATTTTTGTAGTTTGCTATGGGTTATAATTGTTGGTTTAGTGACTTTAAAAACTATCTTGGTAAAGACTGTCTATCATGTATGGTTTCTTTAGTTTGTATTCAGCTAGTGTCGCGACTGCGTTTGTCGAATGTCATTTTTGGGTCTCCTTTATCCTGATTCGGTGTTTACTTGGCTCTTGTAAGCCTTTGACAGAACTCTGGGAATTAGAGTAGAATCCGTTTGTTTTTGCTTAATTTTTAGGTGTTTTTTGTTGGAGAATAGACCCTTGGAGTTATCTGTTCTGCCATTTTGCTGACATCACTCTTGGTTCTTAACATGTAAGCAGATGTAAGGAAAACAAATTTTTTACATCAAAAGTAACACTTGTACTTTTAAAACTTTTTTTTTTTAATGTTTTATTTATTTTTGATAGAGAGACAGAGCATGAGAGGGGGAGGGGTAGAGAGAGAGAAGGAGACACAGAACCGGAAGCAGGCTCCAGGCTTTGAGCTAGCTGTCAGCACAGAGTCTGACGTGGGGTTCGAACCCACAAACGTGAGATCTGACCTGAGCCAAAGTTGGAGGCCCAACCGACTGAGCCAGCCAGGTGCCCCAACACTTGTACTTTTAAAACTTCATATAGTACTTCTAGGCTTATAGTTAAAAAGTATCCTTTCTGGCCTTACTCAAATTCTTATTTTCCCCGGGTAGTCACTTTTAATTCTAGCTTTTTCATCAGACGCTTACCTCTACATTCCTAAATAATAGGCTCTTCTTGCTATTTCTTGATTTTTAAAACATTGCACAATCTCTCTGTCCCTCTCATGGATACACACAGTGTCACTTCTCTTCCTCTCATTTTCTTGTGCAATTGTAGCACGTTTTCTCGCTAGACTGTCGTTTCATTGTATGTGACTGTGCTTACATCTGTGCTATATACTGTTATTACATTTTTATTGTTGAAAAAAATTTTTTTAAATTTTCTGAGAGAGAGAGTGAGAAAGACAGAGTCAGAGTGTGAGCAGGGGAGGGTCAGAGAGAGAGGGAGACACAGAATCTGAAGCAGGCTCCAGGCTCCGAGCTGTCAGCACAGAGCCCGACGCAGGGCTCGAACCTATGAGCCATGAGATCATGATCTGAGCCCAAGTCAGAGGCTTAACCTACTACTGAGCCACCCAGATGCCCCCACAGTTTCATTCTTACACATTTATTTCCCTTAGATAATCATATCAGTTTTGATTTCTCTGTAATTATCACTGATTCATTCTCAAATTCTAATGGAACTGAAAATTATTTTCTAGTGTTCCATAGTTTTTGATGCTTTCTTGGGGACTTCTCACGAGTCCTTCCTCCTCCACCTCGGCGTGGCTGCTGTCCCAGCCTTGCTGCGGGTGAAGTCCCGTGTCTTCTCTCTGCTGTGAGGCACAGCCGTCCTCTCACTAGTTTCCCGGGTTGGATTTCCTGATTCTGGTGTCTCCTGTCTTCTGATTTCTTGGCTGACTCTTGTTTTCGGAGCACGTTCTCCGGTAGTTTTTCGAGAAGGGTTGTTTTGGAAGTAGATTTTCAGAATGTTTATATCTACATATTTTTATCTTGCCTTCGTAGTTGATTGATGCTTCACTGAGTACAGAGTTGTAGCTGGGTAGCTGGGAGTAATTTTTTTCCTTCCACAAAATTGAACACAGTGATCTATTGTCTTCTAGTTAGAGTGTTGCTTTTGGGAATTTCAGTTTAATTTGGTGCTGCATTTTTATTATAAAATCTTCCTTTTCTACCCCTCCCAGAAACTTTAGAACCTTTGAATAAAATCTCTCTACCTATTCTTGGCTCTTTTTTCCCCCCAGAACTCTCTGCCTATTCTTCCTGCTTTCTCCTCTTGCCTGGAACGTTTGTTTCTAGTTTACGTGTTCATGAGAGCTGCAGCCTTGTGGGGTCCCCGCTTTGACGTTGGTCTTCTGCGTTCAACTCTTCTCCTAGTCTTGTTTCCTGGACTTCCCTCTTCCCTGGTCCTGGCCAGCTGTCAGAACCTTCTCCCAGGTTCAGCAGGTACTGTCCACTCCGTCTCACTTACCCCCTAGGATTCCCTTTTCCGTTCACTCTTGTCTGCTTTCAGTTCCTCATGTTCATCAACTCAGTGATCCACCTACACTTGTGCTACTGAAGCATTCTGTTACTCTGTGTTGCTTATTTTCCACAGGAAGGGTGCTTGGTGTCCTTCATACCCCGCAGCTGGGAGCGGAAGTCCCAGTGCACACTCGTCCACTCCGCGTTGGCTCTCTGCCTCACGGGGACTGCTCCTTTCTAAGTCCTGGGACATCATGTTGTCCCCAAGGACACGCCCATGGGTATTTCTCTGCCTTTGTTTTGCGGGGCTTCTCAACAGGATTTTATAGCACCGACTCCTTCTTTGAATAACTCTTCTCTGGACCTTCACGATGCCATCCTCATCCTTTATCACCAGATCTCCTTCCCTAGTCTAACTTCTCCGTGTTGGAATGATTCAGAGCTTGGCTTGAGGTTCTTTTCTTTGTTGATACTCTCTTCCTGGGTGATCTTACGTAGTTTCATGGCCATTAAGTACTCTCTGTATGCTAGTTCTTCCGAGGTTTATATGTCTGTCTCTGAGGTCTGCCTTGAATTTTTTTCTCTCATGTGCATCCTGTTTAAAATCTCTGCTCAGAGGTCAGAGGCATCTCCTACTTTACAAATTCAAAATGGAGCTTTTCATTTCCACTCTTTTGGCCTGTTTCTCCCCAAATCTTTCCCATCTCAGTGAACATCACCACCATCTCAATTACTTAAAAAAGAAATTTAAGAGCCATGCTTAGTTCCTTCCTTTTCCTCATTCCTGCATTTAGCTCTTCACTAAGCCTGGTTGACTCAGTGTCTAAAACAGAGATCAGGAAGCTTTTCTGTAAAGGGCTAGCTAGTAAATATTTTCATCTTTGTGGGCTGCATTGTTTCTGTTGCAGCTGTCAGTCCTGCCACTGTATTAAGAACGTAGCAACAGATAATGTGTAAGTGATGGCTGCCTTTAGATTCGGGTGGAGGCTGGCTGCATTTGGTCTGCAGGCCATACTTTGCTGAACCTGTAGCCTAAAATACCTCAGATCTGTCCTGTGAACTCACAATCTGGGAGACTTGCTACTTCGAACCCTGTATTTCGGAAACCTTGATGTTCCAGGAGGAAGAGCTCGTGGAGAGCACCAGTGAGGAGGAGTCTGGTGCCGAGGACCACCAGAACCTCAGTTCTGTCATTGATGTTGAGGACCTCGGCAAAATTATGAATTGTGCGAAGAAAGAAAAGGTACGGTAACTTTGGGAAATCGTGAACCTGGGTCCTGCTGTTAGCTAGCATCTAACGTTTGCTTCCTGTCTTGAGAGTTTTATACTTCTTTGCCCTTTTTACATGAGCTTTGCAAAAATCTTCCCTCTAAGCCCTGTGCAAATGAGCTTGTAGTAGGATACGTGGATTTTAGGGCAGGAATAGAGGGAAGGTAGGTGGTTAGAGGGACTTCAAGTGTTGTGGCTGAGGAGACGGGGTGAACAGTGTGAAATGAAGATGGACTTGTGCTGAGATTCCAAGTGGAACGCCCTCATTTTTTTTTTTTAATGTTTTATTTATTTTTGATACAGAGAGAGAGAGAGCATGAGAGGGGGAGGAGCAGAGAGAGATGGAGACACAGAACCGGAAGCAGACTCCAGGTTCTGAGCTGGCTGTCAGCACAGAGCCTGACGTGGGGCTCGAACCCACGATCATGAGATCTGACCTGAGCCGAAGTCGGAGGCTTAACTGACTGAGCCACCCAGGCACCCCTCATTTTTTTTTTTAATGCTTGTTTATTTTTTGAGAGAGAGAGAGAGCACAAGCTGGGGAGGGGCAGAGAGACCCAGAATCTGAAGCAGGCTCCAGTCTCTGAGCCGTCAGCACAGAGCCTGACATGGGGCTCGAACTTGTGAATGGCAAGATCACGAACTGAGCCGAAGTCAGACCTTTAACTGACTGAGGCACCCCAGCGCTCCCCCACCCTGCAAGTGGAACTCTCTTAAAGTTTCTTCCGCCTCATGTAGACTAAGTGGTGTTGGACTTAGGGACAGCACGTTGGTCTGTAGGTGTTGAGATCAGTGTGGACGGAGGCCCTGGGAATATAGGAAACATCAGTCTGGGTTGTCCTTGCTGCAGACGAGGTGAATGTGAGAATGTACAGGGCAGTAGGAGTCTACGCAGATTCCAGGGATGTGAAACGGAAGTAGTAGGATATACACAATAGCATAGATGTGTATAGGCTCTATTTATGTGTGAGTTTTGGGAAATGAGAATATCCTACGCTGGAAGTGTGCCCAGTGCCTAAGTTTTAGAAACAAAAGAAGTAAAACCACAGAAAAATCCGAGAACATCAATGACAAAATTAACACAAACTCAAATGAAAGAGATCAGGAAGGTAGCAGGATATAATAAGGTAAAAAGCCAACAACCTTTATATTTCCAAACAATAACCAGTTAGAAGCCATAGTGGAAGTGAAGACGTCATTTACAACAGCTATATACAAGATAAATAAGTACATAAAAATACACTTAGAAAGAAATATCCTAAATCTCTATGATGGAAACTGAGAACATTCCTGAATGGAGATAGCTCTTGTTTTTAGATGCGCTGACTCACTCACTGTTCTAAAGATGTCACTTCTCTTTAAGTTAATACGTAAACTTGATGGAATCACATTAGAAGTTTCAGGACTTCTTTTCCCCCTAGAGCCAGCCTGGTTGATTCATGTGGAAAAATACACACGCAAGAATAGTTAGGAAATCCTTAGTATAGATATAACGAGAAAGACTAGTGGTACCAATATTGCAACTTACCACAAGGCATCTGTAACTGAAACTGTGTTTTGGCTCCTGTTGAGACCGATCCACGCGGCAGAATAAAATACCAAGAGTAGATCCAAGAATATATGGGGATTTCATATAAAATAAAGGTGGCATCTCTTCCCTGGCAGGTGACACCCACCTAGCTACCTGTGACCGTTTACTTGGCTCTGTGCCTCTCACGTACATCACATAGACTCCAATTGGGTCAGAGAAGCTGTTGAAAGACATTTATAAGTAATAGAATCAGATGCATTATTTTATAACTTAGAGAAAGGTTTCCTGTATGATTCAAGATCTAGAAGCAAGGAAAGATTGAATTTACCAATGAGTTTAAAAAGATTTGCATGGTTATAAGCGTATCAAGAACAAATGATAGAAAAGGAAAGTACAGGGCGCCTGGGTGGCTCAGCAGCAGGTTGGTTAAGCGTCTGACTCTCTGATATTGGCTCAGGTCATGGCCTTGCAGTCGTGGGATCGGGCCCCGTGTTAGGCTCTGTGCTGAGCATGGTGCTTGCTTGAGATTCTCTTTCTCTCTCTCTCTCTCTCCCTCTTTCTCTCTCTTTCTCTCTGCCCTTCTGCTGCTTGCATGTGTGCGCGCTCTCTCTCTCTCAAAAATAAACTTCAAAAAAATTAAAAAAGGGGAAACATTTGCCTCTTAAATAATAATGAAGGGGTTAATTTTTCTACAATACAGAGAGCTCTTGAAAATCAAAAGAAAAAAGTCCTACAACTTAATAGAAAACATTGGCCAAACACCTGAATAGGCAAGTCTCAGGAAAAGCTCTACAAATAGACTTTAAGTATATGAAAAAAAAAGCTCAAATTCACTCACGGTAAAAGACATGCACATCAAAACTACTCAGACGTACATTTTTCACCTACCAAAACAGCAACAGTTCAAAACTCGGACGGTGTCCGTAGCTGGTGAGGCTCTGGGAACACAGGCGCTCACACCTTGCCCAGGGGAGTCCGGAACGGTGTGACCCGGGCGGAGGGGCTTTGGATTCACATGCATTTACCCCATGATCCAGCGGGCCCGGCTGGGTGAGTTTGCCTCGAAGATTCCTCTTTCCACAAAGCCAACAACAGACGCACAGGGATGCGTCTGTTATGCCCCAAGGATACACGGCAAACAGCTGCCAGAGACTGGTTGAGAAAAGCAGGAAGTATCCACACAATAGAGACCCTGGTGTGCACCTGCGAAAATAATAAGGTGGTCCAGGTGTGTCCATGGGATTTTCACGTGGTGTTGGATTTCCTTCGGAGGCTGATCTGAACCAAAGATTTTTTTCTTAAAAAATATGTTTATTGTCATAGCACATTTGCAAATTTATAATTTGAGTGGTGTGTGCGCATAAACAGTATTTTGTAGCCGTGTTTTTACAGAAAGAGCCTTTCACGTTCTGACAACGGCGAACACCCAGTTCTGTTCAGTTCTGACTCTAGTTACCTGGAGTTTGCATCGGACTCTGCAGATTTAGGGTGTAGTCTTGCACAATACTGCCTCCCCCCCCAGACGGCAGCTCTAAGTAGGGGCCACCTGCTCTTCTGATCAACTGGTTATAATTTTGGGGTCTTGTGATCGCCCTCAGTTTCGATAATTTGCTAGAATGACCCAGAACTCACCGAAAGTACCGTACTTACAGTTTTAAAGGATCCAAATTAGAAACAAACAGTTGGAAAAGACACACAGGGGGAGTTCTGAGAGCAGAGAGGTGGGGAAGAGACACGGGAGTTTCCATGCCCTCTCCACGTGGAATCCAGACACATCCTCCCTTCCCACCATATCCGAGTGTTCACTTACTAGGAAGCTAGTTAGTTAGCACCCAGAGTTTTTATTAGGGTTTTGTCATGTAGGCATGATTGATTAGACTACTGGCCATGTGATTCTCCAGCTGACCTCCTTCCCTTTTTCTTTCCCTGGAGGTCCAGCTGGCCCAGAGTGGGTCTTTCTGGTGGCCAGCCGTCACGCTAAAGCTGTCTAGGCCCACTCCTCAGTCCCCTCATTTGCACAATGACCCTTCTGGCCCGTAGAAAATGCCAAGGTTTTTTGAAGTTCTGTGCCAGGAACTGGGGACAAAGAACAGATGTATTCTTTGTTAGGCCACAGACCTAGAAACAAACATGGTGAGCACCCAGACCTTGTTCTCTAAATATCATATCTCATTGAAAAGAATCAGGGCTTCTTGGAGAAATGACTGATTCCAGGGTTGAGGAAGGGAGAGTGACAGATGGACCTGGGACGTCATGTTGGGCAGGTAGACCTTCAACGACTGATGGAGACCTGCCAACAGGACCTGGGAACCAGCTTGAAGAGTTTGCCACACGCCACACTGGGGACAGTTTGAGCACCAAAAATGAACATAATGATTATATAATGGACATAATGGATTGTATTATATCAAATAAAAAAAAATGAATCCTTTTGCTACTCAACAAAGGGGAGGTGCAGGAGAAAGTCTTTATAGAAGTTTTCTAGATAAGAAATATAGAAGGCATGATAGAATTAGATAATCATTTGTTTTCTGTCCCCAGTGTAATTGTTAATTTAATCAAGGATCACATGAAATGCCTTTGGGGAACATAAATGCACATATTCTCAAAATATCATCCCAGAAACTAACCCACTTAGACCTGACAAAAATAAATACATCACTGGGGGAAAATACCCTGCAGATGATTTGCTAATTACAAAGGATAAACTATACCTTTACAAATGGAGTAATTAGGTGATTTTCACCTATACCAAACCGTCAAATTTAGCTTCGTCATTTGTACTAAATGACCTTGTGTCCCTCCTGACATGATGGGTAGTAGGATCCTTACAGCATCAACTATATAGCTTTACACTTGATCTTAGCCAAAAGGCCGAGAAGCGATCAACTATATAGCTTTGTGTCAAAAATGTTTAGCCTGAAACTACTTACGGGGAAACAGTCAGACAAATCCAAAAAGTGGGACACTCCAGACTCTTTAAGAAGAGTCGATGTCATAGACAGTAATAATAACATGGGGTGAGGCCAGGTCCAAGGTTTAAAAAGACTAATGAAACATAACTAAATGCATTGTATAACCTTTGATCTTGAATCAATGAGAAAAGGTCACTGACTGGACCTTTGAGGATATTTGAAATGGCTTTTTTATTCGATAATACTGGAATTTCATTGATTTCCTTTGTTGTAATAATGGTGTTGGAGCTCGACCATTCAGTCATGTCGTTTTTTTAGGAGATGCGTTCCGTAGTGTTTAAGAGTGAAGTGTTACGGCATCTCCCACGTACAAGTGGTTCAGCAGAATTTTCTTTCTACACATACACACACGTGTGTTTTGTAGATGTCTGTGTGTGCGCATGGAAAGGCAGACCGGTAACAATCAAGCAGGAGTGGTGAATCTTGGTGAAGAGAATATGGGTCTTCATTGTACCTTTCAGCTTTTCTTTTCTGAGAATCTGAAATAGAAAGTATGGAAGGGACTACTTTCTCTCCGTGCTCCCCAAACAGAACAAAACAATCTAGTGTCGACTGAATTATAAACTGTTTATGATACTGCCATACGAGACTGTCTCCCAGTTTTTGATAGGGTCAGTTTGGAATTGCATAAGGTCTTAAGAACTTATTTATTGCATAAAATATGAGGACTTTCTAATCTTACTCACGGTGGTCCCATACCATAGCAAATGGTCATATAAGGAAACAAATTTAATGTTTATTTAATTTTTATTAAAATTAAATTATTTAATTTTTAAAATTATTTAATTTTTTAAATAATTTAATTTTATAAATAATTTAATTATTTAATTGCCTGGTTAAAATTTTTTCACTACAAATCAACATAGCTAAAAAAAATAAAAATTTGGAAAATAAAAAGGGCCAAAATCTAATAATTCTGTCTCCCCAGAAAAGTCACTATTAGCATTTGAAATGTTTATTTTAACTTTGTTTCATATACACCCAAGTCTATTATAATAATCTTTGTGATATTTTCAGGTAGTTTTTCCAATCTCATATAAAAATCTTACAGAAAAATCTGTTTTTTTTTCCAGAAAAACCTTTTCTTTTAAATTAATTTTTTGTATTTATTTATTTATATATATATTTACTTATTTATTTTTGAGAGACATAGAGAGACAGTGTGAACAGGGGAGGGTCAGAGAGAGAGGGAGGCACAGAATCCGAAGATGGGCCCCAGGCTCTGAGCTCTCAGCACAGAGCCTGACGTGGGGCTCGAACCCACGAACCGTGAGATCGTGACCTGAGCCGAACTCGGACGCTTAACCAACTGAGCCACCCAGGTGCCCCTTAAATTAATTTTTTAAATGTTTTATTTATATTTGAGAGGGAGAGACAGAGAGACAGAGAGTGGGTGGGAGGGGAGGGGCAGAAAGAGAGGGTACACAGAATCCAAAGCAGGCTCCAGGTTCTGAGCCGACAGCACAGAGCCTGATAGCGGGGCTTGAACTTATAAGCCATGAGATCGTGACCTGAGCCGAAGCCAGATGCTTAACTTACTGAGCCACTAAGGTGCCCCCAGAGAAATCTTTTAAAAGTAGAAACTGGTATAGCCAGTGTTAAAAACAAGGATTAAATTTGGGATGTTATAGAAGCTCCTTTTGTTTTGAGTTTTCCTGTCCCTTTTCAGCCTGCACAGGAGGGAGAACTGGCAGACTTCATGCCTTTTCTGGTCATTTCTGGTAATAAAGTGTTATAGGCACTTAAAGATACAAAGTCATTTCTCTTCTTTTTTGTCTTTTCTGTCTTTGTTTGTTTATTTATTTATTTATTTTGAGAGAGAGGCAGAGGGAGAGAGAATCCCAAGCAGTCTCCCCACTGTTAGCATAGAGCCAGATGTGGGGCTTGAACTCATAAACTGTGAGATCATGACCTGAGCTGAAACCAAGAGTCGGATGCTTAACCCACTGAGCTACCCAGGCTCCCTAAGACACAAAGTCTTAATAAATTGATGGTAGAATGCTCAAGCCTATGTAATAGGTAGTAAGTAACACTCAAGAAACTAAGTCAAAGTTTCCAATTTAATTCAAAGGTGAAACTCCTCCCTCTTGTCTCCAGCATGTTTGCTGGCTGCTGTTTTGGATCTGCTGAGGGACTGCAGACAGGGTGGGGAGCAGGAGAGAGAGAAGTAGGCACCGTCACAAGGTGACTGTGTGCGGTCTCCCCTCATCCAGTGTAAACTTGACTCTTCCTCCAGCCGGCAGGCTCCCTACTTCTTTGGAGACACTGTCCATGGCGCCCCCTGCCTGGTTCCTTGCACTGAGCAAGTGCCCACTGAGCAAGTGTGCCCCGTGAAGCGTGCTGCTGGTGGTGGCTCACTCCTGCCTCTGAGCCCTGTGCCTCTGGCTTCCTCTCTTTGCGGTCTGCCCTCTGTTCTCCTCTCTGGTTGCCCAGGTGATCAGCATCTAAGATCACCCCTGCCTGCACTCTTGTCCCTTTCCAGGGGAACATTCCTGAGTTCTTTATTCTGGGAGCACAGGCTGATCCTACCCAGCAGCAGTGCTCACTTGCTAAGGAAACTAGTCAGTCCTTTGGTGTCTGGATTTGCTGGGCGGGAGTCCTACACCGATCAGTGATGCGCTCGGGGGGCAGGGCATACAGGCGGCTTCTCCAAGGGACCCCGTTGCTGTGACAAGGCACCTGCTCCCAGCCTCTCTCCATTTGAGGCGGGGAAGGGGGATCTCAAAATACCAACATTCTCCAAAGAAATGTTCAGAAATCTCTGTCTTTACCTCTACGTGCTCTATACTTTCACATCCTTGATGCGAGGGAGGTGTTTTTAAAGTTTCCAGCTATTCCCTTTGAAAATACGTAACTTGATCTGACCCTCCCTTTGGAGTTTCACTTAATTTCATACCCTTTTCACATATGTTTAGAAGATTTAGAGAATACGGCTCCCCGCCCCTATTCTTCCTAAATCTACTTCTCACAGGAAACCAGACTTTCTAGTTTGGCAGTGCTGGTCCAGGTGCTGCACTGCGCTTACAAACACACCTGCAGTTTGGTGTGACTTTGTCTCTCTGGCTACACGGGTGGGATCATCCCGTTCTCCCAGGTCTGCAGACCTCTTGTTTCCATCTAACATGCCAGCTTTCCAGTGCTGCAGTACAGATTTACCCCGTTCATGTTCATGATTATATAGTGGTCTAGCACCGTGTCCCACGATGTATTTGGCTATTGATTAGGTGTTTGGGCACTCTTGCTCTTATATTTTTTGTGGCTGGTATACCTTTCTCTCAAGAATAAGATCATAAAATTGAAATTTCTGGATCAAAGGGGCTTTTATATCTGTATCTACATCTATACACAAACACACACACACAGACACCCATTTTTTTTAAAGTAATCTTTATACCCAACGTGGGGCTTGAACTTACAACCCTGAGATCAAGAGTCACATGTTCCACCAAGTGAGCCAGCCAGGTGTCCTTTTTTTTTTTTTAAGTAAGCTCCATGCTCAGCACAGAGCCCACTGCGGGCCTTGAACTTACCACCCCGAGATCAAGACCTGAGCGGAGATCAAGAGTTGGACGCTTAAGCAGCTTAGCCACCCAGGCACACTGGGATTTTATATATTGATAGATATTTCCAAATTGCCCTATACAAAATTGAAAACATTTTTATTTCTTGTTATAGGAGAGATATGAGAGTGCCTATTTCTCTGTACCTTTGCCAGCTCCCATGTATTATCAGTCTTTTAAGTCTTGCCCGTCTGAAAAGTGAGAAACAATGACCTGATTTTAATTGGTATTTCTTTCATTTTGAGTGAGGTTGAACATGTTTTCCCGTGAGCCACCTCTCTCTCTTTCTCTCTCTCTCTCCCCGTGGTATTAGATAAACTACAAGGTCTGAGGGCATAGTCCCCAAGACTGCTTTCACTTCTGACACCAACTGCAAGTTTTGGGGGAGGGGGCTCCCCAAAACCACCCTCGGGTTTGATAATTTGCTAGACAGACTCACAGAACTCCCCCAAAGCTGTTATCCTCCTGCTGTGGTTCGTTGCTGGGAAGGGGTACAGAAAATCAGCCAAAGGAGAAACCACATAGAATAGAGTCAGGAAGCGTTCCTTTGTCCCCATCAGGATGTGTCGCCCTCTTGGCATCGATGTGCAGTGCTGCCCATGAGGGGTCGCCAACCCGGGAGGCTTACCCGAGCTTCGGGGTCCAGTGTTTTATCGGGGCTTCATTCTGTAGCCACGACTGACTGACCGCCCATGTGGTTGAACTCAGTCTGCAGCACTTTCCCCCCACTTGCAGTCAGGTGCGGTCCGAGGGGCCCACCGTGAGTAATGGACACTGCTGTCACTCAGGAAATTCCAAGGGATTCCACATTACTTTCCAGGAACGGCGGACAATGGCCAGGTTTCCCTTCGGGCAAGGCCAGATTTTTCCCTATGTGCTGCCCTGAGTGCATTTTTATATTGGGTGGTTGGACTTCTTTTGTAAAGCTCATAAGCAAAAAATTCTTGGTTGGGTGTAAAACTCTAAGCCGATGTATCCAAAATTGCTTCTCAGTTTAAAATTGCTGTCCATCCTTCCTGTTGTTGAAGCACTTTGGTTCCTTATTTCCGAATACTTACATGTGTGGGTTGTGTCTGTCATTTTAGTAGCTCCTGTGTTTCAGAAACCCTTGGCAGAGGAGCTGTGAAGAATGACGGGAGCGTGGAGTGTGGGTTCGGGGCTTGGCCCCGCGAGCGTGTAACTCAGTGATCTGAGGGCACAGCTTAACCTTCCCCAGGCTTCATCCCCTTGTCTGAGGAGCAGGGGCCAGGTCCTCTGCCTTCCTCAAAAGTGTGAGTCAGATGTGAACACGCACCTGACTGTGTGTCATCACCTCTAAAAGCCTGACGGATGTCAAAGTGAGAAGTAAGTTTGGTTAGATATCTTAAACTGGTTTATACATTTCCCTAGAGCTGGCCATTGAGTCTGAGTCAGGTTTTCTGCTTGTGAAATCAGCACTGGTCTGAGACCTTTGTGCTTTTTTTATGTTTGTTTATTTTGAGAGAGAGCGTGAGAGGGGGAGGTGCAGGAAGAGATGGGGACAGAGGATCCAGAGCGGGCTTGGCGCAGACAGCAGTGAGCCGGATGTGGGGCTCGAACTCACGAACTGAGAGATCATGACCTGAGCCAGAGTGGGACACTCAACGGACTAAGCCACCCAGGCGCCTCAGCCCTTTTTACTTTTAAAAATGTATTAATAGTTCTTAGGTTATATTTCCCCCAAATTGATATACTGGGCCAACTCAAATATATAGTTTTATGACTTTTAATAAGAATCTCACTAATTTTTTTAGTGGCGAAATGGTCTTAAAACAGGGTAGATTTCAGTGCATGAGATACCTGACCTAGATAGATTTCTGGATTTTTACAGAGACGATATTTAAAGCTTTGTTTGTAGTGAGTGAAGAGTTTGGAATAACCGTTTCTCCAACTTTATTGAGGCGTGATTGACAAATTGTATATGCTAGGGTTGTACACTGATTTTTTTAAGGTGCGTAATGTGATTTGATATCTGTATACATTGTGAAAAGATTACCACAATCAAGTTAAGAAATCCACACCTCTTTGTGTGTGTGTGTGTGTGTGAGCACTTCAGATCTAATTTCAGTAAATTTCAAGTGTATGGTAAGTGTGGAATAGTTTGTGGGTTCATTTTCTCTTTGCTTTTCATCTCTGTCCACTAGAGGGCACTGGAGAGAAAGAGCAAATGAAAATTTTGAACATGTGTAAATTTTTTGAAATGAAATGATTTTGGACTTTATGAACTTGAAGCAGTGGATTCATGACATTTTCGATTTCTCATAAAAAGTTTCTCGTAAAATCTCATAAAATCATTAGATTCGGGGCAAAAATAAATCTTTTTCCACTTCCAGGGTGACATGAAAATAAAGCCCCCAGTTTCTGTTTTTATTTATTGTTAGCTTATGGTAGAGTTTCCAAGTATTTCTTGTGTTTTCATTTTATATTGGACAGAATACACTAAACTACTGCCTGGCTTTTTTGTTTTTTTTCCATGAATTGTTTTTGGCATTCATATATTTTCCGAGTTGCTTTCTGCCTGGTCTTTACGAGGCATTGCACTAATTGCCTGAGTTGTTACCATAAAAGAAGCACTACTACTTGTTAGCATCGGCTCTAGGGTTGGGCCAAAGCATGCCTATTGTATGACCTCTTTTTGAGTAAGACTGCGTTTTTTGGAGTCATGCTGTCATAGCCTGTGTGTCTTTGGCAAATTATTTTACTCCCTTTTTGTTTTCTCGTCTCTAAAGTGGGAGATAATAAAAGTAACCTCTTATAAAGTTGTTAGGAAGATTAACTAAGTTCACTCACTGCTGCACTTTATTTTCCTGCCTGCCATAGTGTGTGCTTGGTAACTATGAACTATTATTGTGTAAGTAGATACTTCCATAATAGGATGGGGTTTGGTACCCCAGTGGTGATCCACTGCCCTCCCTCTGTAGCAAGATCCAAGGCGGTAATTCTAGGGCTGAAGAGAATTTGAGCGGTGGGAGCAATGTCCAGAAACAAGAGAGCTAACGTGTGAAGCATTGGAAAGTTAGGAGGACAGACGCAGATGCAGGGGGGTGGGGTGCCAGGGCGAATGGCATGTTTGGGGCACAGTTTGGTGTGTCTGTGGTTTCAGGTAGGGGTGGGGATGTGTGGAGAATGAACTAGAGAAGGAAGGCAGGGGCAGGGTACTGGAGGCCTTTCCACTGTCTGTCAGGGGGTATGAGCCTTAACCTACAGGCATTGGGAAGCAGTGTGATTTAATTGGATACAATGGATGGGTTGAGGGTGTAGGGAAGGAGGGTAGTTCTAGCACAGATTCAGGGTGTTGGAGATATCAAACTACACATTGGATTGTCTCATTCAATCCTCACATTGACCTTGATATCCGTACTATTATGTCCACTTTGCCAGTTTACAGGGTAGGAAGTAGGTTTCGAGAAGTAAAGCCATTTTTCTGAAGTCATTTGGCTCCTAGACTCATAGGTGGTGGAGTCAAGCCTGGATTCTACCTCTTTGTTTCAGCTCCCGGGGGAGAAGTGGTTTTTAGAAGAGAATCTGAAGAGTTTGGGTAGAGCACAAGGAGTCCGCAAGAGCCTGACAGTTCTTAGGTTGTTTTTTTTTTTTTTTCTCGTGGCTGTGATTTGTAAACGTAGAGCAGAATGTTCCTTTTTTTCCTGCAGTAAATAAATGTTGTTAAATACTCCCCACAGCATGTTCCACTGAGGCAGACAGACGGTGATATCAGTATCATTCGTTTTGGGAATTAATGGTGAATGCTTGGTAGTCACTCACCAGAGAAGCCTTTCCGTCTATGACAGGATCTCAGTGTGTCCGGTTCTTAGTAGAAAGTCGCATAGTACTGCAGTGGAATACCACGAAGCTGTTCTTCTTTCTTTATTATGTCCAAGGCGTTGGGTATCGATTCACCCAGAAACACAAGGCGGCACATCCCTTTAACCCCGGAACACCGCCTTTAAACCAGCCTGTCCCACCCATGGCCTGTGCAGCCAGGAGCACTTGGGATGAATTCTGGAACTGTTTCCTTAAGTGAGGCTATCCAGAATAGAGTCACCGACTGGGTCATAGGAAAACCATTTGAAAGCACTTGACCCCTCTGGTCAAACCGCTTTTCAGAAAGTTCAGCAAGCTTCCCTAAATCCTAGTAAACAGAAAAACTTCAAGTGCTGTCGAAAATTTGCCATTTAAAAATGGAGCTATGACAAGTGGCCTGTAGGGGGTTCCTTTCTTACAGAAATGGAACCTGCAGAAGGAGGGTTAAATTGCAGCAGTTTTAGTTTCAGTATCTGAAGGAGAGTTTTAAATTCTGAAAGTTGCCAGATCTAACATCAGTTGCTGAAAGAGGTGCGATCTGATTCTCTAGAGCTAGGGATTGCTGGCTGGTAGTTTGGAGGCGTTCATTATTCGGCCAGCATTTACCGAATGCCCACCCTGTGCCAGCAAGGCCCCGGGCTTAGGCTCACTGACCGTATAGAAAAATGACCTCTGGCGAGACCCTGGCGCTTCTGTTTTCTGTGTGACTTGATAAGGAAGGGAATCACCTGACGGATCAATGAAATAAACAGATTGAAACAATCAGAAGGACTTTCTCGCAGAAGAAATGTGTGTATGCTTTGGAAATGAAAAGCTCATTTGTGGCAAAACACCTGTTTGGCACTTACCTGGCCTGGTGGAATTTTACCTTAAAAACTTTAACAGATGACTTTTGTGCCGTGTCTTATTTCCCAGGTGATCATTGGGATGGTACTGTGGTTTCTGGGACAGTGGTATGAAAATGAATTAGGTAATATTGTATGATATCTTTTTTTTTTTAAAGAAAATTGGTATCACTCTTTGCTCCCATGATTATGTAAGATTAGCGTAGTCTTGTCTATAAAGGACTTTTCACTTATCTATAGTCATTTTGCAAAGTGCCTAGAAACTTAGCTCATAATTGTCTTTCCTTTTTGCATGCTGGGAGGCAGCAGCTTGGAGAGGACATTCGTTTTCCTTCAGGGCAGATGTGATGGGTTTGGGAGTTGGGAAGGGATGAAAGTACAAGTTGGAGACGGGGAGACCATTTAGTTTGGCTATTGCAGTTGTCCTGTCCTTAGGGGAAACCAAGGCTGGTGTGCAGAAGCATGGCATTGTGGGTGGAATGAGCCAGTCTGGGGGAATTAAACCTTTAAAATTTGGTTACTCGCTGTCAAATGGGGCATACAGGGGAGGAAGGAATTGGGGAGTTGTGGGATCTGCATTAATTTCTGTTTAGGCTGTGTAGCGGCTGTGCATGTTGTATTCTGGGCAAACAGTGGACAGTGTCTGCACCTAGAAGATTAGAATTTGAAGGGCGCTTTGCACTTCCTGGGGGAATGTTATGAACCATCATACTTCTTTTTAGAAATGAAGTTACTGCTGCATCTGGAGGATGGGACTAAACTGCCACAGAGACAGAGCTGGTCCTGAATGCTCAGGATCTTTCACTGTGGCCCCTGAGCTCTTTCCTATATACATTTTGTATCTAAATGGTTGAAATGGAGTAGCTACACTCCTGTTTTATGGTGGATCATTTCTCTAGTGATGGGGCATGGATGGTGTTCCAGGACCGTTCTTTAAGAGTGTTCATTTCACAAGAGTCAGAATTTGTATTTGTTGTTGCTTTTGTGTGTGTGTGTGTGTGTGTGTGTGTGTGTGTGTGTGTGTTTCACCACAAGAGGGTGTCTCCAGAGCTCTGAGCCCAGTGGTCAGAGGCCAGTGTCATGGTGGGTCCGGTTTTGGATTTATGTGGCGTTGGGGATAAACAGATAGGCTTGGTGATGTTTTGTGTGACAGGCTTTTGAGAGCAATTCTTGCCTGAGTAGTAGGGAGTTCTAGTAACTTGCTGTGGAATTACCTCAGAGACATTTAAACCCTGTCAAGTTCAAGGTCGGTTCATCTTGCTCTGCCACAGACTTCCTTTTTTTTTTTTTTTTTAATTTTTTTAAACATCTATTTCTTTAAGAGAGACAGCATGAGTGAGGGATGGGCAGAGATGAGAAGGAGACAGAATGTGAAGCAGGCTCCAGGCTCTGAGCTAGCTGTCAGCACAAAGCCTGATGTGGGCTCAAACTCACTGACCGGATGATCATGACCTGAGCTGAGGTTCGACGCTTAATTAACCGACCGAGCCACCCAGGTGCCCCTTCCACAGACTTCCTTTTTAAGTTGACATCTTTTTAGGTGTGAAATAGACTTAAAAAAAAAAAAGCCAAAGGATACTTTTGTTTTTAAATATTTTAAAAGAATAACTGAAACTTTAAACTTTTTAAAATAAAATGCCTAACAAAAAACTGATCACTTTTATAATAGATGAGGATACTTTGTTAATGTTTGTAAATTTTTTCAGTGCTATGTGGAAATGTGTGGTTGAAAACTACATTAACAGAAGCAAAATTGTTCATTAGCTTTGCATTTTGATTATATTTAGTAATTAGGAATGCTGACTTTAGGATAGAACTAACTGTGGATTTATGTTTCTCATTTGATACCTTTGAGTCTCTAAAGTAGTTTTTCACTGACTTCCAATTTCGGATCACATCCCTGAAGTAACAGAGAAGGTAGAGAAGTTAACTCCAAGTTTCATTGGTTTACCTTTCTGTCTTTTTTTTTTTTTTTAATTTTTAAATCTGTTTTATATTTTTTGTATAGAGAACTTTGAGCATTCACAAAAGTAGAATGATCTAGTGATCTGTGTCACCTGTTGTCCAGCTTAAAACAAGGACCATCCTCCCATCTGTATTAGTTGGAGGCAGATTTCAGACATCCAGGGATCTGTGAGGTGTTGTCACTACTGATTCTCTAGGGGCGGGGCACTGAAAATGGACAGGCACTGAGGGTAGTCTAGGGCTTGGTGGCAGGGCCGCTGCCAAGGTGAGTGATTTTGAATTTCTGCAGCTCTTAGTAAGACCTGGCAAGTGCTTCCTCTAAAGTGTAGCACAGGCTTCGTGTGTTGCCTTGGAATTATTGATTAGCATTCTACCATCTTGCAAAAAGGCACTGAGATAACTTTAAAATATATGTAAGATTTGAAGAAGGCTGGGATGCCTGGGTGGCTCAGTCGGTTAAGTGTCCCACTTTGGCTCAGGTCATGATCTCATGGTTCATGAGTTCAAGCCCCATGTTGGGCTCTGTGCTGACAGCTCAGAGCCTGGAGCCTGCTTCAGATTCTGTGTCTCCCTCTCTCTCTGCCTCTCCCCTGCTTGTACTCTGTCTCTCTCTCTCAAAAATAAATAAAAAAAAATTTTTTTATGTTCTTTATTTATTTTTGAGAGGCAGAGAGAGACAGTGGAAATAGGGGAGGGTCAGAGAGAGAGGGAGACACAGAATCCCAAGCAGGCTCCAGGCTCTGAGCCAGCTGTCAGCACAGAGCCCGATGTGGGGCTCGAACCCACGAACTGTGAGATCATGACCTGAGCCGAAGCCGGATGCTTAACTGATTGAGCCACCTAGGCGCCCCTCTCAAAAATAAATTAAAAAAAATTTTTTTTAAATAAAGGAAGAAATCAGTGTAAAGGGTGAAGGTCATCATGTAGTGTGAAGCCACTTACAGAGAATCCAAGACCAGCCTGATGCGAGACTTTATACAGCTATCAGCGTGCTGCTGACTTTTCTAGGGCCCAAAGTCAAAAGGAAACACGATCAGCCTTATGTTATTTTTTAGATTTCTTCCTATCAGTGAAGACACATTTTCCCCACAGAATTGTCTAGAAGGAGGCATTGGGATGGCAGGTGGAGGAGTAATTTGGTCTCTGAACAAATGGCTGTCTGAGCAGCTCAGAGCGCTCTTTTGACTTATTTTGGGGGTTTGCAGATATATGACCAGCAGTGTTCTATTTTATTGAACTCCTTTTCCATATCAGGCATTGTATCTGGTGATTTATTTCATTTAATTGTAACATTCCTGCTTGATAGATGTTACTTTCCTCCTTTTTCAGGTGAGGAAATTGAAATTCAGAGAAATAACTTGATGAATTTCGGCAGCTGTCGGTACTCAGACTGCTAAAAATAATTGACATCTAGATAAGTGGATTGTTGATTTACATTTTGCGGGTGTGTGTGTTCGAGTATGTGGTTCCTTTTTTTGGAAAGCAGAACGAAAAGAGAAAAGACTGGCAGCCTTCTGCTCGCTGTCTGACTGGGAATGCGGTCACCATGCAGGAGGCTGGGCTGTGTGGACCACGGTTCCCGACGCCCCTTCTTACCCGTGCCGTGTGTCCCTGACCGTTGTTGTGCTGCCCTTCTCCTCGCTTGCTGCCGGCTCTGAATTTTGTTCTTTTAATCTCAATACAGAGAGAGAAGGAGCACCAGGAGGAGAACAGCGCTCTGGTCAGGAGCACCGCGAAGGGTGAAGGCCCGGAAAGAAGGGCCATGATAACCCCTGCTCTCCAAGAAGCCCTTACTAAACAAGGTGAGGACCCTCCGCAGGCCTGCCCTCCCGGGCGCACTCATTCAATACCCCCAGGAGAGCTCGGAATAAGGATTCCCTGGAGGGAAGGAGGCCCGGTGGCCACGTCCCTGTGCTGGGAGCCCTGTCTTGTTCCTGCGGATCATCTGTGTGTGGGCCGCCGGGCCAGCACGTTCCCCGCTGTGCTGGGTTTACTGGGGTGTTAGCATGCGCGCGGCTCAGGCCCACGCACGGGAAATGCCGTCACCGGGCTCTTCACAGACCATTGTTCGTTAAGGGAAAATTATTAGATGCACAGAAAAGCTTATATTGATATTAGGCTGGGTCACTTAGAAATGTTTTATGTAGAAGTGTGTCTGGGTTTTTGTGGTCCTAACTTACCAAGGAGGCCACACTTGAGAACGGATTCTAATACTGATTTCCCGTAGAAGAAGAGTGGCCAGTGGGGAGTCAGTGGACTGATTTCCTTCCCTCCCTCTGTCTTTCTGTATTTATTGAGACCCTTTTGTGTGATATTTATTGAGACCCTTTTGTGTGATTGTTCTGGCCGTGCAGAGAAACTGAAGACACAGAATCTTCTTCAGGGAGCCATCAGCCTATTAGAGGAGACAGACAGGAATATTCAGATCATATACAGGTGTATGTGTAATATGTATATGCACAATCTGCCTTAATAAGGGTTTTCAGACTAAAGTGATTTTATGATAGGTTTAAATCTTTCATGTAGCCATTTGTTTTCTACTTGCCTTTTGTGTTCTTTGATTTCCTTTTTCCAGTTTTCTGCCTCCTTTAGATTAAGTTTTTTTTAACATTTAAAAAAAATGTTTATTTTTCTGATATGTTATTTGCAACTATCTTTTCCCATTTCCTCGGTTGCCTATTAGTTTTCTTGATTGTTTCCTTTGTGGTGCAGAAGCTTTTTATCTTGATGAGGTCCCAATAGCTCATTTTGGTTCTTGATTCCCTTGCCTTTGGGGATGTGTCGAGGAGGAAATTGCTGTAATTGAGGCCAAGGAGGCTATTTCCTGCCTTTTCCTTTAGAGTTTTTATGGTTTCCTGTCTCCCATTCAGGTCCTTAATCCATTTGAGTTTATTTTTGTGTATGGTGTAAGAAAGTGGTCTAGTTTCATTCTTCTGCATGTTGCTGTCCAGTTCTCCCAGCACCACCTGCTAAAGAGGCAGTCTTTTTTCCGACAGATACTCTTTCCTGCTTTGTCAAAGATTAATTGGCCGTGCATTTGTGGGCCCAGTTCTGAGTTCTCTATTCTATTCCGTTGGTGTGTGTGTCTGTTTTTGTGCCAATACCATACTGTCCTGATGATGACAGCTTTGTAGTGGAGGCTAAAGTCTGGGATTGTGATGCCTCCCGTTTTGGTTTTCTTCTTCAATATTACTTTGGCTATTTGGAGTCTTTTGCGGTTCCATACAAATTTTAGGATAGTTTGTTCTAGCTTTGAGAACTTTGAAAAATGAATAATCCAGTGAAGAAATAGGCAGAAGACATGAATAGACACTTCTCCAAAGAGGACATCCAGATGGCCTACAGGCACATGAAACGATGCTCAGCGTCACCCATCATAAGGGAAATACAAATCAAAACCACACTGAGATACCACCTCACACCATTCAGAGTGGCTAAAATGAACAAATCAAGAGACTGTAGATGCTGGTGAGGATGTAGAGAAACAGGCACCCTCCTCCACTGTTGGTGGGAACGTAAACTGGTGCAACTGCTCTGGAAAATGGTATGGAGTTTACTCAAAAAACTATCCATAGAACTCCCCTATGACCCAGCAATAGCACTGCTGGGGATTTACCCAAGGGATATAGAAGTACTGATGCATAGGAGCACATGTACCCCAATGTTCTTAGCAGCACTTTCTATAATAGCCAAATCATGGAAAGAGCCTAAATGTCTATCACCTGAGGAATGGTTCAAGAAGATGTAGTGTGTATATATATACATACATATATATGTATACATACTACATCTTCTTATATATATATATGTATGTATATATATACACACACACACACACAATGGAGTACTACATGGCAATTAGAAAGATTGAAATCTGGCCATTTGTAGCAAAGTGGATGGACCTCGAGAGTGTCATGCTGAGCGAAATAAGTCAGGCGGAGAAGGACATATTACCATATGTTTGCACTCATAGGTCTAACAGGAGAAACCTAACAGAGGACCATAGGGAGGGGAAGGGGGAAAGAGAGCTGGGGAGAGAGACGGACACAAATCATGAGAGACTAATGAATACTGAAAACAAACCGAGGGCTGAAGGGGGAGGGGAAGGGGGGAAGAAAGGTGATGGTCATGGAGGAGGGCACTTGTAGGGAAGAGCACTGGGTGTTATATGGAAACCAATTTGACAATAAACTATTAAAAAAAAATGTTTATTTTTGAGAGAAAAAGAGAGAGAGAGATAGAGAATGAGTAGGGGAGGGCCAGAGAGAGAGAGAGGGGGCGGGGAGATACAGAATCTGAAGCAGGCTCCAGGCTCTGAGCTGTCAGCACAGAGCCCAGTGTGGGGCTCAAACCCACGAGCTGTGAGATCATGACCTGAGCTGAAATTAGACGCTTAACCAAGACTGAACCACCCAGGTGGCCCTAGATTCTGTTTTTATGATGCTGTTTTACATCCTAGTTTGCTTATTAGTTACAGCACTGTATTATTTAGTGGTGGTTTGAGGTGTTACATATCTCTCTTGATCATATCACAGTGTACCCTGAGTGATATGATGCCACTCCATGTACAGTGGGGGAAGCTGCAGTAGCACACTTGTGTTTTCCCCTTGTCAACCTCCTTGCATTCATTATCCTACATTTTACTTTATGTATGTTCTAGGCCTATACTACATTGTTATTATTTTAGTGTAAATAGTCAATTATCTGTTAATTTCAATTTAAATTAGATGTAAGCAATTAGAAACAATCTTGCATACTGACTCACAGAGGTACCACTTAAAAAAAATTTTTTTTTTAATGTTTATGTATTTGAGACCGAGAGAGACAGAGCATGAGCATGGGAGGGTCAGAGAGGGAGGGAGACACAGAATCGGAAGCAGTCTCCAGGCTCTGAGCTGTCAGCACAGAGCCTGATGTGGAGCTTGAACTCATGAGCCATGAGATCATAACCTGAGCCAAAGTCAGAGGCTTAACCCAGTGAGCCACTGAGGTGCCCCCATGGGTACCACTTGTGTTGGTGTTTTCCATTCCTTCGTGTAGCTCTGTTCTCTCTGACAGCCTTTTCCTTCTGCCTGAAGGGCTTCATTTAGCATTTCATATAGTGTGGGTTTGTTGGTGCTGAATTATTTCAGCTTCTGTGTATCTGAAAAAAAAAGACTTTCTTTTGCCTTCCTCTTTGAAGGATATTATTTGATGGATTTGGAATCATCGGTTGATAACTTTTTTTCGTGCGATGCTTTAAAAGGTATTTCACTTTGCTCTCATCGCTTCTGATGAGACCTGTATTGTCATCTTTTGTTTGTTCCTTTGAAAGTTATGTTTTTAGCCCCTGGTACTCTTAAGACTTTCTATTTTCTTTTCATTATGGGTTTTGAGCAATTTAATTATAATGTAGTGTAGTTTCAATGTAGTTTTCTTCATGTTGCTTTTACTTGGGATTTGTTGAGCTTCCTGGTTCTGTGGATTTATAGTTTTAATCAGATTTGGACAGATTTTGGCCATTCTATCTTTTTTTAAAATTTTTTAAATGTTTTTTATTTATTTTTGAGAGACAGAGAGAAACAACATGAGCAGGGGAGGGTTAGAGAGAGAGGGAGACACAGAATCTGAAGCAGGCTCCAGGCTCTGAGCTAGCTGTCATCTCTAGAATTGAGTGTTGGTCTTTTTATATTCTCTATGTCTCTACTTAACTTTTTGAGCCTGTGAATTACAGTTAGACAAATGTTTTAATGTAATTCTAACGTCTTTGTCATTTCTGGGTCAGTTTGGTTGCTGGATTATTTTCCCATTGGTCATATTGCATGCTTGGTTAATCTTTGATTGGATGCCAGATCTAATTTTACCTTATTGGGTGCTAGATCGTTTTGTGTTCCTGTAAAACATTCTTGAGCTTTGTTCTAGGATGAAGAGCAGTTACTTAGAAACAATTTTGAGCCTTTTAATCTGGCTTTTAAGACTGGTTAAGTGAGACCAGAGCTGACTCAGAATATGGCTAATTACTTATGACTATTGGGGCAAAACACTCCTGTGTACTCTGCTCAGTGCCTTGTGGATCGTAAGCTTCTGACTGGTGCGAATGGGCACAGTTCCCAGCTGGCTGGGAGCACCAGGCGCCCCTCCAGTCCTTTAAGATGGTTCTTTCCCATTCTTGGTTAGCTTTTCTCTCGCATATGGTTGAAGCAACGCTCAGGCAGATACTTCTAGGAATCCTCTACAGATTCTTGAGTTTGATCTCTATGTAGCTTTTGACTCTCTGGTACTCAGTTCTGCAAACCCTAGCCATGTGGGCTCCCCAGATTCCTGCCTCCATGTCCTCAACTCCGAGGAAATTCCCAGCTGTGCATGGGCTGCCTCTCCCTGCCGCACAGCCTGGGAACCTCGAAGGCAGTGAACTCTGGTAATGTCGCCTTGTGGTAATGTCGCCTTGTGTGTTTTCTGTCTTCTCTGGGATTATTGTCCCTTGTTGCCTGATGTTTCATGTCTTGGAAACTCTGTTCATATGTTTTGTCCATTTTGGCATTTCAGGTGGGAGAGTAAGTCCTCTGTGAGTTTATCTTGGTTAGAATTGTGCACTATGATTTTTAGCAGTTGCGTACCCTTGACATTGTGGTCTGTCCGTCCTGTACTCGGCAGTTTTTCTCAGACCTCCCTCAATGTGAAAGTTTATAAAACGCTATGTATCTTGGAAAAGAAGGATGTAAAGAGTGTGATTTCTATTATAATGGTACAGGCAACATAGAGAGTGGGAATCCAAAAGAAGAACTGGAATTTTCTCTGGGAATCTCTTCGATGTTTATTCTGCATCTGAGACTAGCTATTCAGTTGCACTCTGTTCCATCTTCATATAGATAAGCAGTGCTTTGTTTATTGATACGCAAGATGTTTACATAAATGTGGAAGTGGATAAAAGACAAAGCCCTGTAATATTGCCACTAGAGACATACAATCCAAATTGACATCATTCCATTAATCATCACACTGTGAATATGGATGCTTAGCCAACCACGGATCCACTTACGCCGTCATCCAGACTACCTTTCTCCATTTGCCTCATTCATCTGCAGGTCAAGAGTCTTTTTGTACAAGAGACTCATGATAATTGTGGCTTACTACTCGAAGCCTCGTGAGAAACTTCATTAAGTGCTTTCTGAAATCAGAATGTTCTACTAGTTTATCAACTAATTTATATCTGGCAACCACATGGTTAGATCAAGCACAATATCTACTAATTTATTAAAAAAGAAGTGTTCTTACTTCGGCATGGCTTTTCCATGTGTCTCGTGTCTTCTGTAGCTCATGAATTTTAAATGCTAGGTTGTAGGACTGGTCCTGAGAATTCATGTTGGGTTATGGGTCCTGGAATTTTGTTTTTCATTTTCTTGGCGCAGTATTTCTTTATTTTTATTTATTTATTTGTTAAAAATGTTCTTTTAAGTGTTTATTTTTGAGAGAGAGAGAGAGAAAGACAGACAGACAGAGACAGAAAGACAGATCATGAGTAGCGGAGGAACAGAGAAAGGCTCCAGGCCTCTGAGCTGTCAGCACAGAGCCCAGTGCTGGGCCTGAACTCATGAACCACAAGATCACCACCCTTCCGAAGTTGGACGCTCAACTGACTGAGCCACCCAGATACCACAGTACTTCTTTATTTCCCAGTATAATCTCCTTTTGCCTATCTGATTCTTCATCTTTTATTCATAGATTACTAATGAGAGTTCCCCAGTTGATAGTTTGAAGTATACTGTTACTTGCTTTTGCTTTATGGCCCAGCATTTGGTTTATTTTTGCCGAGTTTCCTTGGGTCCTCGAAAAACATGTCCATCCTGTAGTAGTTGAGGGCAATACTCTGTGTTCTCGATCACATTTACAGTATGGATTACATCAGAGAGGTCTACTTCGTTTTTATCTGTGGGATCTGTTAGATGCTGAAAGATGTTAAAATCTTGATGACTTTGGATTAGCCTATTGTTTCTTTATGTATTTTGAGTCTATGTTATTAAATGCATACAAATATTAAGTTGTTTTATCATTCTGGTGATTTCAGCTGTTAATGTTTTCTGCCATTGGGTTGTTGCCTACCATTATTTAGGATAGAAGAATGATTTTGTTACAGTTTTTTAATCGCCATTTTTAAAAAATTTATTATTTCGAGAAAGAGTGTATGGGCACACATGTGAGCAGGGGAGGGCAGAAAGTGGGGGAGAGAGAGAATCCCAGGCAGCCTCTGCACTGTCAGCACAGAGCCAGACATGGGGCTTGATCACACAAGCTGTGAGATCATGACCGAAGCCGAGATCAAGAGTCGGGTGCTTAATCGACAGAGCCACCCAGGTGCCCTTGAATCACCTTTTAATGTGAGGCTTCGAATCATTTCAATTTTGTGTTTCTTGTTTTTCTATTCAGGTTATCAGTTGATTGGGAGTCACTCTGGGGTGAAGCTTTGCAGATGGACAAAGGTATTTGTTTTTATTTAAATATTATTTCTGTTTTATGCAACTTTTATATGGCTATTTTATGTAGTCAGTGTATTTTACCATTTTAAAGGTATAATTTACATTTAATGTAATGATTCTGAATGAATTTGTTAAATGAGTTCAACCTGTGTTGACAGATATAAAAAAACCCTTCTCCACCACCTAAATTAAGACGCATATAGGCCATTTTTCTCCTCCTGATAAGCTCACTTGTATTGATTTCTAGCCAGTAGTCCCTCCCCATCAGCCAGGATATATAGTTGTTCTAGTTGCTGGCACTAGTTCAGTTTTGCCTGTTCTAGAATTTCATATGCATGGAATCATAATGTGTATTTTTCTGCAGGTGGATTCTTAATCTCAACATAATGTTTCTCACATTCACCCATATTGTAGTACATTTCAGTAGTTGATTAATTTTTATTGCTGAGTACTATTCAACACTATGAACATACCACAGTTTTTAATCTGTTGATAATGGGTTGCTTTAAGCTTTTGACCATTCCAAGTAAAACTTCCGTGAACATTCTTCTGTAGCACTTTGTTATGAATGTATGTTTCAGTTTCCGTTGGGAATATCCCTGTGAGTGGCATTGCTAGGTCACAGGGGTAGGTATGAAACACCAATCTGTTTTCAGTGTGGCTGTATTATTTTATTCTTGGATTGTCAGTTTATGAACGTTCCAGGTAGACCATTTTCTCACTATCCTGTGGTATTCAAGTCTTCTTAATTTAGCCATTCTGGTGAGTGTGCAGTGGGATCAGTGTGGCTTTCCTTTGTATTTTGCTGATGACTACTGACGATGAGGCATACCTTTTCATGTGCCTATTGGCTGTTCATATTTGTGAAGTGTCTGTTCAGGTCTTTTGCGCAAAGTCGGTTGTTTGATTTTGTATCATTGATTTGTTAGAGTTCTTCATATATTGTGGACATGAGTCTTTTTCATGGCCGTGAGTCTTTTGCCCAATTTGTGTTGTGAATGTTTTCTCCTAATCTGTGGCTTCCTTTTTTCATTTCCCTAATGGTATCTTTTGAAGTTTTAAATTTGAATAAAGTCCAATTTATCTTTTTTTTCTTTTTTTAATGGTTAGCGTTCTTTGTATATTAAGAAATCTTTGCCAACTTCAGGGTCACTTTTTTTTTATGGAAGCTTCATACATAGTTTTAACTTTTTAAAAGTTAGAAAAAAAAATTTTAAATGTTTATTGTTGAGAGAGAGAGTACGTGAGTGGGGGAGAGGAGAGAGGGAGTGAGACACAGAATCCGAAGCAGGCTTCAGGCTCTGAGCTGTCAGCACAGAGCCCAACATGGGGCCGGAACTCATGGACGGTGAGATCATGACCTGAGCCGAAGTTGGACGCTTAACTGACTGAGCCACCCAGGTGCCCCAACATAGTTTTAACTTTTACGTTTAGGTCTTTGACTTCATCGTGACCTGAGTTTTATGAGTGGCGTGAGGTGAAGGTGAAGATTCATTCCCTCCCCTGTCCCCTATGTGGATACTAGTGTTTCAGCCCCATTTGTTGAAAAGACTTTCTCTTTACCATTGAATTACTTTAGGCCTTTGTGGAGTATCAGTCGTGTGTCTATGGGTGGGCCGATTCCTGGATTCCTTATTCTGTTCCATTGATCTATTTGTTTATCCTCATGCCAGTACCGCATTGTCTTGATAATTGTAGATTTGTAAAAAGTCTGAAATTAGGCAGTATAAGTTCTCTGTCTTGGTTTGTCTATTTATTTCTGAGATAGTTTCCACTCTTCCGGGTCTTTTGCATTTCCATCTAAATTTTAGACTCAGCCTGTGAATTTCTATTTTGTATGTTTGTTCTGGTTCCTTAGGTTCTGTATTTGTCTATTTGACATTCATTTATCACAGGGTCAGTTATATTAACTATATTTTCTTATTTTGTATTTTTTAAAAGTTTTTTTAGGTTTATTTAAATATTCGAGAGAGAGAAACCATGTGAGTGGGGAAGGGGCAGAGAGAGAGGGAGAGAGAGAGAATCCCAGGCAGGCTCTGCATTGTTCAGCACAGACGCCAGTGTGGGGCTCAAACTCCAAACTGAGATCAGGACCTGAGCCAAAATCAAGAGTCAGACATTTAACCGACTGAGCCACGCAGGTGCCCCATTTTGTATTCTTTATTTTTTTTAATCATTTAAATTTTTGAGAGACAGAGAGAGACAGTGTGAGTAGGGGAGAATCAGAGAGAGAGGGAGATTCAGAATTTGAAGCAGGCTCCAGGCTCTGAGCTAGCTGTCAGCACAGAGCCCGATGTGGGGCTTGAACCCATGAACCGAGAGATCATGACCTGAGCCGAAGCCGGACGCTTAACCGACTGAACCACCCAGGCACCCCCCATTTTGTATTCTTGATGCTCAGACTTTTTGAGGGCCTATAGACCTGGGAAGAAATTGCCCCTCCTGGACTAGCTAATTCCTAAGGACCACCATAGCTTGCCTTGAGTTTGCCAGCCAACCAGTCCTGAACCTGTAGCCTTCGGTTACCTCCTTATGTCACTCACACACCATTCCAGTATCTTCCCTGCTCTGTATTATCCCAGGGCCAGGTACCAAACCACTAGGGACAGCGCCATAGCCTGAATTATTCAGACAAACCAGTCCCGCCTTCTTTGCCCTGTCCTGCCTGCCTTTCCCAAGGGACGCCCAATAAAAGCTCTAGCCTAGGTTTTCTCCTCTCTTCCTTGCTCTGTCCCCTGAACAAACCTGCTGCTCCTCTGTCACCCTGTGTGGTGTGGGGACCCCCTTGTCGTGGGAAATGGAAGTAAGATGTTCTCTCGCTGGCACTGGCCTCTCCGGGTTGGTTCTCACTTCCATAAATTGAAATCCCATGGGCACAAACAAGATAGCATTTAAAAATAGTTTTAAGATATAATTTACCGATCCTATAACTTCCACATTTAAAGCGTGCAGGTGAACGAGTTCTCGTGTATTCACAGGGCTTTGCAACCATTACCACAGTCTAATTTTCGACCATTTTCGTCCCCTCTGAAGGAAGTCCTGCACCCATTAGCAGTCCATCTTCATTCACGCTTCTCCTCCCTCCCCTAAAGCACCATTAATCTACTTATTATCTCTGTGAATTCCCCTGATCTGGATGTTCGTATGTGGTGTGACCTTTTGTGTTTGGCTTCTCTCATTTAGCATCATGTTTTCAAGGCACATCCACGTGACAATACAGATCGATATTCCATTCCTTTTTATGGCCAGTAATATTCCATGTATAGATATATCCTGTTTTGTTGGCCATCAGTTGGTGGACATTTGGTTTGCTTCCCCTTTTTGGTTGTTATGAATAATGCTTCTGTGAACATTGTTTTATGTACAGGTTTCCATGTGGGCATGTTTTTTTTTTTTAATAGTTTATTGTCAAATTAGTTTCCATATAACACCGAGTGCTTCTCCCCACAAGTGCCCTCCACCATGACCATCACCCCCTCCCCCCCTCCCCCCCCCTCAGTCCATGGTTCGTCTCTAGTATTCAGTAGTCTCCCTTGATCTGTGTCCCTCACTCATCCCCACTCTCTTTCAGAGAAGGACAGATACCATATGTTTGCCCATGTGGGCATGTTTTTAAGTGCTTTGGTTATATGCCTACGAGCGGATTTTGTGGGTCCTGATAATTATGTTTAAATCATTTGAGGGACTGCAAAAGTGAGCGGATTTTATGTTCCCACCTGTGCTGTACGAGGGTCCCAGTTCCTCTGCAACCTGCTAATGTTCGTTGTTGCCCGTCTGCTGGATTGCAGCCTTCCCGTGGGTGTGAAATGGTTATCCTAGCAATTTTGATTTGCATTTGCATTTCCATTGATGGAAATGTTGTTGACTGTGTTTACTTATTGGCTGTTGGTGAATCTTTGGAGGAATGTCTATTCAAATCCTTTGCCATTTTAACATTGGGTTATTTGCCTTTATCCTGTTTACTTGTAAGAGCTGTTCCCATACACTGGATACTAGTTCTTTATCACGGGCAGGCTTCGACTCCCCTGCTGTTGTTTGAGGCTGCGTCGCGAGGAGCCGAGTCTCTGCAGGCCTCCGGTGACTTGGCTCCTGGGGTCACAGTAGCTCTATTGCTGCTTTCCAGGGCTTTCCCCAGTCTGTTCCATCCCCAGAATGAGTGTTCCGCACAAAAAGCTACGCTTGTTGCGGTTTTGGTTAGCTCAGACCTGACCCTTCTAAATAAGCCAACCTTTCTTCTCCGGGCACGCTTGACGTTTTGTGTGTTCTTTATTCCTCTTCTTACAAATTTCTGCCCCCAGTTCGTACTAGTGCTTCCTGATGTCTGTCTTGTACTTTCCATTCCTCTGTGTCCTGTCCATCATGACTCCTGCCTCCTCTAGAACCAGCCTTTAGCGTTGTGCCCTCCTGTTCTTGGCAGGGGAGCCCCCTCCTGGCTACATCTTTCTCTTAGAGCGCCCCTCCCTCACCGCCATCGTCCACCGTGGCCTCTGCACCTTGCGGGGCCTCCCTGAGAGCCCTGCTTGTCCCTGAGCATTCTTTCCGGCCGCCTGCCCTATCTGTTGCTCGTATGTATTAGTCTTTGCAAAACTCATTTTTTCACCGCTGTTTTTCTGCCTTCACTCTTCCGGGGCAGGAACATTCTGATGATGTCTCTGGCACCTTCATCACTCAACATACTGTTGTGCTCACCTTTTTTTATTTTCTTAACCCTTTTAACATCCAATACTTGTCTCTTCCAATCCAGTGATTTTCAGTAATGTCAAACCCCACGCCTTCTGCTTATAAACAGCATTTTACAGCCCCCCCCCTGCTTTTTACTACCGCTAGCTTACGTTTACAGATTTCTAAATGCAATTTCACATACATAATTTAAAAAGTTAGTGATCTGCTCTGGCTGGAATATAAGGAAGTACTTTGTATTAAAATATTTTGTATTTCTGTGTAAAATGCCCAGGCACTACGGCATCAGAAGGCTTGGTAAGACAGAACTACTTGCGCCTGCTTATATAAGGGACGAGTTTGTAGTTAAGAGAGAAGTTATTCGGTACAAGAAGTCATAAGAAGCCAGACTTATGTAGGTATAATAACAGAAAGAAGGCAACAACCCTAACCGACGTAAGGCTAACATATCAGGCGATTACAGATCATCAAATGGGAAAAATGAGAAAGCAGGGTGTGCTTGCAAATGGGTGATGTCTCGTTGATAAGTGTTGAGACAGAAAAATCTTTTTGGTTGCAACTTGGGAGAAGTAGAAATGATAGATCTCCTGCCCTGAAATTCCACATCTTGTTGAGATCCACATTCTGTCTTTAATTTGTTACCGAACCTTGGGAGACCACACTTTTTAAGTGACAATAGGAACGGAGGATGGATTAGAGAAGCAGAAATAGTAGTGGCCGAGGGGTGTGGTGGACTTCTGGTGACAAGTTTCTGAGCAAGATTAAAATGGCAGGCAACCCCCCAAAAAACAAGTCCCATTTCAAATAATTATTGCAAGATAGATACCTTGTCCTATGCTATAAAAATTAACAATATAATGACTAATAATTTTCTTATTTTTTCTTATTTTTATTTTTTGAGAGAGAAAAGAGAGAGCACCTGTGTAAATGAGTTAGGGGAGGGGCAGAGAGAGAGAATTTTTTTTTTAATGCTTATTTATTATTGAAACAGAAATAGAGCATGAGTGGGGGATAGGCAGAGAAAGAGGGAAATACACAATCCGAAGACAGGCTCCAGGCTCTGAGCTGTCAGCATAGAGCCTCATGCGGGGCTCGAACCCACAGACTGTGAGATCACAACCTGAGCCAAAGTTGGACACTTAGCCGACTGAGCCACCCAGGCGCCCCGAGAGAGAGAGAGAATCTTAAGGAGGCTCCACTCTCAGCACGGAGCCTGACACGGGGCTCAATCTAATGATCCCTTGATCCCCTAGCTGGGATCACGTCTCCAACGTTGGACGCTTCACCAACTGAGCCATCCAGGTGCCCCAGAATGACGGTAATAACTTTAAAACAACTTTGATTAGTAAGAATCTTGCATATCATATATCTGTTAACTTAATATCTGGTCCTAAGTCTACCCAAAACATCTCGAATCTCTCCTGTAATGTATTTGTAGGTGATACCTACAAGCGTAACACAGCCACGGGTATTTTGCTCATGACTTAAATACTCGAAAACAGCATTACGTTCTGTGCAATGGTTTTTCAAAATGGTGAAATTCCTTGGAGAAAGTTTTGCATTAAAAGAAAGTGTTCTCTTTCCTTAATTTACATGATAGCTGATTCCTGGAAAATTTAGTACATGGTAAAATTGTGCAGAAAACACTTTATTAGCAAAATGCAGTTGGAGTCTAGGCTCAGATAATTATAATCAGATTTTTCATAAGTATGGAGGTCTGGTGAATCATTTGAAAGGAAGTGGAGACTTGTTTTTTTTGGCGTGGGATTTATCCTGACTGTTGCAGGAGGTGTGGAACCCTTGGCCCCACCTGCTTATGGCTAGTGGTGCCTCCCAACCATTGCAACAACAAAAATATTTCCACAGATTTCTGTACCCACATCGGGTGGTGTCAGTCCCATTGAGAACCTGTGCCCCAATGCATTTTCATTGCTGCCTTCCCAAGTTCAGGTTGTCCTCTTGAACATTGCAGCTAGTTTCCCCCCCTCTAGTACCAGCTTCTAGTGAACCCCCAACTCGGTTCCCCCTGCCCAGTTTTTGTGACGTTAACTTGGTTAATCTCTGAAGTACACCTCTCTAGCTACTCCCTTCCCAGAAGCTTATGGATGGCTCTCCATTACCTCTTATTCGACATACCAGTTTGGGTGGGTAATAGGCATCTTGAACTTTAACATATCAAAACTGCAATTCTTGATTTTCTCTCCTAAATCTGTTCCCCTCAGTCTTCATTCTGTCAGTTAATGGCAACTGTATCATTGGCTCAGGCCAGAAACCTGGGAGTCATTTTTACTCTTGCTTTTTTTCCCCCCTCCCACATCTATTCCATGAGCATCTTTTCTTTTCAGAATATATCCAGAATGTGACCACTTTTCACCACCGATACTGCCTTCACCCAGGTCCCTGTCCTGTGTTCCTTCTGCTGTTTCAGAGATGTGAGTGCTTGTTCTGGTTCCACTCTTGTCTTTTCCCTACACAGCAGCCAGATAGATCAGATCCTGCCGCTTTTTTGCTCAGAACTTCCAGGGGCTCCTGTCTCACTCACAGAATAAAAGCCTGAGTCCTTACCCTGGCCTCCAAGGCCTTGTGTGATCTGCTCTTCCATGCTTCAGTCCAGCCATGCTAGCCCTTCTGCCGGTCCCTGAATGCGCCGAGCCCAAACTGCTTCCTAGCTTTCTGGCCTCTGTCTCTTAGATCTCTGCCCAGAGAGCTTCTATCAGAGGGACTTGCGCCACGTGGAATTTCTCAGTCGCTCTTATTACTATTTACTAGATCACACCTTTGTTTGTTTATTATCTGTCTCTTTCCTTCTCCTTTCAGCCCCACCCCAACCTGGGAGTCTTTGTTTTTCTTTCCAGGACCAAGAATAGAGCCTGGCATGTAATAATTGCTTAGTAAACATTTGTTGGATCAAAGCATTAGTAGGATAACGGGCCTGATCCGAGAAAGAGCCTACTTAGTATAGTTCTGACCCACTTGTTCAACTTTTTTTCCTGTTATGATCTCCATTCATTGTGTGCTGCTTCTCTCTGCCGCTGGAATCTCCACCTGACCAAATCCTACCCATCTGTGTCGGTCAGGAAAACAGAAAGCACCCAGGGTATTTTAGCAAGAACAGATGTTAATAAAGTAAATTAACTAAACGTTTACAAAGCCGTTGAAAGGCCCGCGGTAGTGAAGGTCAGAGAGAATTGCTTCTGGCTTTGAGGAAATCGAAAGTGCTGGACTCACAGGACACTGCTTTGAGCGACCTGAGCTGTGTAGCATTAATCTAACCTTTCCCAGGAGCCCGCTTGGAAGCCGCTGCAGACTTGATACGTGCTGTTTGCCCTTGTATCTGCCAGGTGCTGCCAGAGAGGGACCAGAGTCCCTCCTTTTTGTCTTCCAAATCTAGCATAAATGCCTCTCGTTGGTGGCGGTCTGTCAGACAAGGGAGTCTGAGAAGTGTACTAGGGCATCTGGCCCCTGCTTGGACAGGAAGGCATGGCAGCGGGTAGTGTAGGGTCTACCTCTTCGGATATTCAGCATCTATATACACTCTTCTGGCTGCAGTTACTTTTTCAAACAATAATAGAAACAAAACATTTGCTTCTGTCTAATCTGTTGCAGCCACTACTCATGCAGGGGAGGCTGTGTTCATTCACCCTGTTCCTTTAAGGACCATATGCCTGGGGATAAAATCATCAGGTAACCCACCACTGACGCATCTTCTGGAAGTAGTTGGAGAAGGGACAGGTACATAGGCATAGATAACAACTATCTTCATTTGCACCTGGTCCCAGTTGGTATTTATAACTTTTTTCTTCCACTAAGCTGGTCCCATGTCCTTTGTCCTCAATGGATGCCTTGATGTGATGGTTCCTTACCAAGTGGGTGATCCGGTCTGTCAGTGAAAGGTTTAGGCCAGTAGCGGGCCCTCCTGCACTCTTGTCTTAACTTTTCCTGTTGTCTGTGCTGGTCCAGGAGTCTGAGAGATGCCCCAGACATCCCCTTGGTTCCTGACAAAATTCTGGTTTCTGTGTCTCCAAGGAGTGAGGTGACAGTGTTAACTGTTAAACACTGTGGGTGGCTCAGTCAGTTAAGTGTCTGACTTTGGTTCGGGTCATGATCTTTCACTTCGTGAGTTCGAGCCCCACATGAGGCTCTGCTGTCAGCACAGAGCCCGCTTCAGATCCCCTCTCCTTCCTTACCCTCCCCGTCCCTTCCGCGCTTGTGTGCACTCTCTCCCTCTCAAAAATAAATAAACATTAAAAAAAACCAACAACTGTGGAGAGTATGCTGTTTTATCTTATTTACAAGCTAATAGTGGCCTGGCACGGTTGCATAGATGTTGGCAGAGGACACAGAGCTCCTGGGTCAGAGGCAAAGCGTAGCAGGCAGCTTGAATGTCATATTGGTCCCCTTGTCCCCCAGGTGCTATGAGTTTGCTATCGAAATGGCCTGAGGGAACCCTGGATGCACGTCAGATTTACGTTATGGCTCAGGAACCCAAGCGAGGAAACCCCGTCTTACAAGAAGGTTGCTTGCAAACCTGCCCAGCCTTTAGCTGCGGGGAGAGACATTGTCTCTGTTATGCTGGATGGAAGACAAATCTGCCTTCTACCCAGAGGGAGATACTCTGTCTTCCAAGGCTCTTTGCAGACATCCTTTGAAAGCATAGCCTGGAACCAAAGCTGATCTAAGAGGTGCAGAACCACCATGGAGAATTGTCCATTAACACAACATCCCTGGAATCTGGTGGAAGCACCCTTCCCTTGGGAACCTGTGAACTGGAGTCAGTGTTTAAGGGATGGAAGGCAGCTTGGAGTGAGTGGTATATTGCTGGTGATACTGAGAGAAGACGTCCGTCTCTTTAGCTCTCTCCAGTAGGACTTTTCTGTAGCAACAGGACTGTTCTGTATCTGCAACATACTAACTGCTTACCTAACACCTAACATAATACTTCATACCTAACCGCATACCTGCCTGACCGTGAACCTGATACAGCGATTAATCACATGTGGCTTTTGAACACTTGAAACGGGGCTGGTGTGACTAAGGAATTGACTTCTAAGTTTCATTTAATTTTAATTCATTTAAACTTAAATAGCCACACATGGCTAGTAGCTACTGTATTGGGTGGTGCAGTTCTAGTCCTTCCTTTGCTCATCTTTCATAACTACCTAAGGAAACTTTTCTTGTTTTTCATAATGGGAAGTGACTTTGACTACTGTTGATTCCAAAGCTGTTGTTCTGCATCTCTGAAAGCAGTTATCAGTGTCTTCTTCATAATACAAATGCTGTGCTTATCTCTTATTGCCCCATTGAAATGTACATTCTGATTCACTTTATTTTTATCTTAAACATTGTTTTAAATGTTTATTTTTGAGGGAGAGAGAGAAGGTGGGGGGAGGGGAGGGGCAGAGAGACAGGGAGACACAGAATCCGAAGCAGGCTCCAGGCTCCAAGCTGTCAGCACAGAACCCAATACAGGGCTCAAACTCACAAACCACGTGATCATGACCTGAGCTGAAGTCGGGACGCTTAAACGACTGAACCACCCAGGTGTTCCATGTTCTGATTTATTTTAAAAAATAATCATTTATTATTGTTAGAAATACTGTGTGTTTAGAAAATGGGGAAATTTAGAGAAATAAAAATAAAGTGAAACCACTTCCACTATAGTCTCTGCACTAATACCTTAATATGTAAGCGTTCCGTGCATATATGTTCATTTTAACCTGAATGAGGTCAGACTGTGTATACAATGAGATCACACTGTTTTATAACCTGGTTTTTCCTGGCAGTGAATCTCTAGTTTTCAGTAAATCTTCATCTCATCTATACCCGGAACATATCATATTTCCTGAATTAGTCCCCAAATGACCATTATAACTGGTTTATCCTCAACATTTCCTCTATGTATATCTGTTCTCTCTTTTGTAAACAAGTCTAGTATTTTAAACATGCTGACTTCGTTAGGCCAGTTTTGTATAGTATCCATCCTTCCAGATTTATCTGGTGTTTCTTTGTTTTTTGGGCATATTTTCTTATTCCCAATTTTTCTTATGAAGGAGAAACTACATTGAAAGGTCTGATTGATATTTAACACTTTTGATGACTACAGGTCAAGTTGATTGCATCCAGTGATGTGTGATGCATGACATCATTAGACTTGATATCTGGTTGACCTACCATTAATGATGCTAATATTGACCACTGAAACAGGATAATGACAGTCTACTCTCTTTTTTATCCAGTTATGTGTTTCTCCTTGCTGCTAGAACTTTACTATGGCATTTTTAAAACATACAGCTTCCCCACTGATAATGAAGTAGCAGAGAAATTAAGAAAACAATCCCATTTACAATCATACCAAAAGGCGTAAAATACGTAGGAATAAACTCCAAGGAGGTAAAAGACCTGTACTTTGAAAACTATAAAACATTGATGAAAGAAATTGAAGATGACACAAACAAATGGAGAGCTATTCCAAGCTCACGTGTTGGAAAAACGAATATTGTTAAAATGTCCATACTACCCAGAGCAATGTACAGATTTAGTGCTAGCCGTATCAAAGTAGCAATAGCAATTTTCACAGAACTTGAAGAAAAAAATCTCAAAATTTGTATGGAACCACAAAAGACCCTGAATAGCCAAAGCAATCTTGAAAAAGAAAAACAGAACTGGAAGTATCACAATTCCAGATTTTAAGACATATTACATCAAAACAGTATGGTGTGTAGCACAAAAATAGACACGTGGATCAATGGAACAGAATAGGAAGCCCAGAAAGAAATCCGTGACTATATGGTGAGTTAATCTTTGACAAAGGAGGCAAAACTATGCAATGGAAAAAAGACAGTCTCATCAACAAATGGTGCTATGAAAACTAGACAGCTACATGTAAAAGAATTAAACTTGACTACTTTCTTTTTTTTAATTAAAAAAATTTCTTAATTTATGTTTGGGAAAGTGCAAGGGGGGAAGGGCAGACAGAGGGGGACAGAGGGTCCGAAGCAGGCTCTGCACTGACAGCAGCAAGCCTCATGTGGGGCTTGAACTCCCGAACCGTGAGATCATGACCTGCGCTGCAGTCTAACGCTCAACTGACTGAGTCACTTGGACTTTCTTACACCACACACAAAAGTGCACTCAAAATGGATGAAAGACCTGAGTTTGAGACAGGAAGCCATTGAAATCCTATCCTACAGGAGAGAACAGGCAGCAACCTCTTTGACCTTGGCTGCGGCAGCTTCTTACTAGACACGTCTCTGGGGACAAGGGAAACAAAAACAAACTGTTGAGCCTACATCAAAATAAAAAGTTTGTGCGCAACAGAGGAAACAATAAAACTAAAAGACAGCATACTGAATGGGAGAAAAAAATCAAATGACCTATCTGATAAGGTTAGTATCCCAAATATAAAAAGAACTTAAATAACTGAAAGAAAACCCCCTCCCCCCACAAATGATCCATTTAAAAATTAGGCGGAAGACATGAACAGGCATTTCTCCAAAGACATCCGAATGGGCAACAGACACATGCAAAGATGCTCAACATCACACTCAACGTCAAGGGGATGCAAATCAAAACCACAATGCGATAGCACCTCACACCTGTCAGAATGGCTAAAATAAACACAAGAAACGGGTGTTGCTGAGGATGTGGAGAAAAAGGAAGCCCTCTTGTGCTGTTGGTGGGAATGCAAACTGGTGTAGCCACTGTGGAAAACAGTATGGACGTTCCTCAGAAAACTAAAACTAGAATAATGATATGATCCAGTAGTCACGCTACTGGGTTTTTAGCCAAAGAATACAAAAACACTAACTTGAAAAGTTGTTTGCTCTCTTATGTTTATTGCAGTGTTATTTACAATAGTCAAATTATGGAAGCAACTTAAGTGTCCGTCCACAGATGAATGTGCACACGCGCGCACACACACATGCACACACACAGAGGAATATTAAACACCCATAAAAAGAATGAAATCCTGCCATTTGCAACCACATCGATGGATCTAGAAGGCATACTCCTCAGTGATGATTTCACGCATGCGGACTTTAAGAAGCAAAATAGATAAATTAAAAAAGAGACAAAAAACAGACACTTAAATCCAGAGAATGAACTAGTGGTTGCCACAGGGGAATGGGTGAAATAGGAGAAGAGGACTAAAAGTACACTTACGCGATGAGAACTGTGTAATCACTGTTGAATCACAATATTATACACCTGAAACCAATATAGCACTGTGTTTTCGTTATAGCGGAATTAAAAATTAATAAAAAAAAATCCCGACTCCTGTCAACTAATAAGCTACGGTTTTGCTTTTCCTTTTTTCTTTTACACCAATTGATTGTACTTGTCCTAGGCAGTTAGATTTTGTACAATTAGATTTTCAATTCTGTTATTTCTTCTGTGTTTATTAACTAACATTATTCTGTATAATGAAAATTTTTATTATTAACTACAGATATTTGATTACTCTGAAATATTGTTCCAGCTGGCAAGGCAGGATAAATGTCTAATTCTTTCTCTGTGGTTCCGAGCTTTCAAAGTGGATGTTATTTTACTAGTTGCCTCAAATGGCAGCAAATTTTCTTCTCTGTTTGGAATATCATTCCATCACCTGTATTTTCATCAGGTGAGCCCATCATAGTCATTTTATTGATCCTAAATTTTCACACTTTGGCTGGTGGGAACTTTTCTAGTTGACTCCTACATCTTCCCTCCTCCCCCTTTTTTAGTTAAAATATTTTTAACATGAATTGAAGTATAATTGACATGAAAAATTGTATGTGACGTATACAATTTAATGAGTTTTGACCTGTGTGTTAGTGAAAATACACATCAAAATCAAGATAATGAACAGCCCCCAGATTTTCTTGTGCTTCTTTGTAATCCATCTTTCTCTTTATTTCTGTCACCAGGAAACCATTGATTTGCTTTCTGTCTCTGCATATAAAATTTATATTTTTTTAGACTTTAATATAGTTATGCATTAAGCTCTCTTTTTGATCTGGCTTCATTCATTTGGTATCATTATTGATATTCTTCCATGATTCTGAGTGAATCAATACTTCATTTCTTGCTGAATATATTCTGTTGTAGAGATAGGTCGTCATTTATTCATTTACTTGTTAATGGGCAGTGGATTGTTTCTGGTTTTTTCTTATTCTGTTTGCTCATATGAAGTTCGTGCTATGAACATTCATGTACAGTCTTTGGACAAAACATTCATTTTTCTTGTGTGTATACCTCGGAGTTTAGCTTTTGTAGACATTCTGAATAGTTTTCTAAAAGTGGTTGAACTCTCATTTCAACATTCATTTTCAGTTAATTTCTTTGATTTTCTAATTGTATCACTTTTTCCCCCCTCACCAAAAATCTTGATTTTATTTTTTTTTATATTGACATGATTGCTTATTCCCGGTAACCTACAGTGGTGGTTCTTAAAGTGTGATCTGCAGACCCTTTTGTGCCCCAGAGGTCAAAACTGTTTTCATAATAAAACTGCGATTTTATTTATTTATTTATTTATTTATTTATTTATTGCTGTGTGGACATTTGCATTAATTGTGCAAAAGCAAAAAGTTGGTTAAAAAGGCCGATCCCTCAGTATGAATTAAGGCAATAAACCAAACTATACTAAGTAGTCAAAGTACATTCATTTTTTAAAAAATGTCAGTTATACTTAAGAATTACCTTCATGAAGTTGCAGAAATTATTAATTTTTAAAAATCTCTCCCTGTGAATATGTCTTTTTAATATTCTGTATGGAGAAATGCAAGTATGCATAAGGCACTTTTGTTGCATACCAAAGTATACAGCTGTCTTTTTTTGCTTTGTTTTTAAATGTTTATTTATTTTTGAGAAAGAGAGAGAGAGACAGAGTGCAAGTGGGGGAGGGGCAGAAAGGGAAGGGGACACAGAATCCAAAGCAGGCTCCAGGCTCTGAGCTGTCAGCACAGAGCCCGATGTGGGGCTCGAACCCATGAACCATGAGATCATGACCTGAGCTGAAGATGGACATTTAACCGACTGAGCCACCCAGGTGTCCCTACAGTTGTCTTTAGGAAAGCATTTTTGCAGTTAGGTTGTAAGTTGCTGTGTTCATGGAGTGCCATTTTAACATAGAAAAACAAGTATGGTTATTCAGGGCTAGGTATTTGGTCTTTATATATAAAATGCAATAATAATAATATATATATTTTTAATAACCAAAGTCAGCCTCACAGTCAAGGAAAACCACTGAAAGTAGTTATTGCCAGTAATAAAGTTGAGCTTTAAAAAGGCAAAGTACACTCATCATCAGGGAAATTCAAATCAAAACCACACTGAGATACCACTTCACACCAGTCAGAGTCGCTAAAATGAACAAATCAGGAGACTATAGATGCTGGCGAGGGTGTGGAGAGACGGGCACCCTCCTACACTGTTGGTGGCAATGTAAACTGGTGCAGCCGCTCTGGAAAACAGTGTGGAG